>QANZ01050047.1:8366-81147 GCA_003254925.1 Chamaecrista fasciculata | reverse complement strand
AAAAAAAAAAAAAAAATCAAAGATATAAGACCAATTCTAACTCAAAGATATAAGACCAAATCTGCCATAAAAAAAGATATGGAACGAAATTGGGAACTAACCAAAAAATATGAGACTAAAATGTACAAAAAAAATATATGACCAAATTGAAAACTGAACAAAAGATAAATGACCAAATGTACACTTTGATTAATTTATATGTAATGCTAATAACTTTTTAAAAAATTAATTTTCAAATTTTGTAAAACTTATATTTTTTATTAATATATATAATCTTTTCTGTTAATTATATGTATAACTGAATAATTATATAAGAAAAAACTCTTTCGGCCAAAAAAAAATATATAAGAAAAAACTCGAACAGACCCTTTTCAGGCTTTCTCTTTGTAGTTTGAATAAATAATTGAGAATAAATTCTTTAGATCGTTAAATTAACTTTTTGTGTAAAGAAATAGCAAAAAAGAAAATTGTCAATCATACCATGGATGGATTACGTTCTTATGAGTTTAAATTTGGAATAAACATACTATATATAAGATTTTTGTTATTAAATTTAGGTCAAGTGCATTTTTGATCTCATGTCTTTTACTCACGTCTTAATTTAGTCTTATATATTTTTTTTTACACTTTTAGTCACATATCTGCTAATCAGATTACAGAATTGGTCACATATTTTTTGATATAGAATTAGTCACATATTTTTTTCAAAAAGGTTTTCATATTGTGTAACTAACTATAAAATTTTTTACAAAAATATCAGACTAAATCTACAACAAAAAAGATATAAAATCAATTTTGCACAAAATCAAAATATATGAAACCAAAAGTGCAATAAAAAAAGGTACAAAATCAAATTGAGATCTAAAACAATATATAGAATCAAAAGTGCACCAAGATCTTAAATTTATTAATAAAAATAAAACATACAACATAAAATACTTTGTATCGCATAATCAATTATAAAAAAAAAATTAAAAAAAACATATATTATCTTATAATGAACAATCTTTATTAAAAAAAGAAAGACTTTTCTTGAGATTTTTCTGTTAAACAGTTAAACTCGTCAAATCAATAATTATTTTGATTTGTGTTCAAAGTAAGGGGGCGTACCATTCTGTAATTTGTACTATTCTCAATGGTCAAATACTGACTACAGTTTTTAATTTTGATGGGTGGGTGGGGTAGATTTGATTATCATCTCTCAACCCCCACTGTCATGCTAACACTTCAATAATTCATACACTCAACAACTTGTGTCTTATGTCACTCTGATTTGCCTTACCATGCTGTGAATTGGATTTCCATGATTTTTTCTTGTTTATTCTTTTCATTTTAAATTAATACTTTTGGGTTTTGGAGAGATAGAATACATTTTCATTATTTAGGTGAACTCCACACAGTTAAGTAAGGTTCACAACTAATCTCAACTATAAATCTGGATAATAATTAAACTGGTTATTAAAATATGATACGTTTTGCTGAAATAAGTACTTCGGAAAATGCAAATTATCCAAATTCCATCTTCTTCCTCAACTTCATGAAACTTTGATTTTCAAATTCCATCTCAACTATTTAGTTTCCAGATTTGTTTTGAATTCCAGTCTCTAAATAATCGAAATACAATTCTTAAATTGTATCAATCTCTAAATAATCGAAATATATGACTGGATCTTTAAAATATAACAATCAACAATAATTCACTCCTTGAATCAAATTCAAAGACCAACAAATACAGATTGAACACAAATTCAGAGATAAAAATAGTATAAAATTAGTTCAAATTTAGAGATTACATTGTCGCGATCAAATTGTTGACATTTGCAATATTTTAAAAATCAAATCATGCATTTTGGTTATTTAGACAATGATTCATTGACTGAGGGCTAAATAATAGATTTTCTTTTTACAGAATGGTGATGATCATGTATTTTTTTTTTATAAAAAATTTAGGTGAGTTGAGTCCGAACCTCACCCTCACCAAGATCATCACAAGTCTGCATGCTCTAAATGAACTATTGGAATAGATAGTTATGTTTAATCACCCATTAATGCTGTAAATGAACTATTGGAATAGATAATCAGCAGATTCCCATCTCAGAAGCAGTGTTCACACATACAAGTTAGAAAATCAGGAAACTTTAATATTATATAAGAAACTATGAATGATTCACTTCAAGCAAGACAATAACAACCGAACGCCAGTAGAGGAAAAAAAAATGCATTATTTATAGTCTTCTCACATACAATTGTACAATCACTGATTCACTATACCTGTATTATAGTCTTCTTTTCTTCTATTCACATTGCAAACAGAGCAGAAAAACAAAACAAAAAAGAAGCAAAGAAAGAAAAATCAACGTATGAGCAGAGAACAGAGCAGAAGAACAAAAAGAAAAAACAAGCTAGCAAGGGACAGCCATACAAGGAACAATTACCTGTCACAAAAGCATGTGCCTCCATTATATCATTCCCTGCCATTCCTTCTTTTGAATTTGTCTTCATGACGCAAACCCTACTCACCTTATACATCTTTTACCTAATCTTTAAAATTCCTAACCACAAGGTGAATCCAGCAGAGAATTCTGGTCCCCATTTAAACTTTAATCTTTTAGAGTTTTAACATCAAACTTAAACATTATTTGCACTCTTAATTAATAACTGAGATCAAATTGTGAACATTTTAATGATTATATATGACTAAAAGGAGAAAATTACACGTGAAGGGCTATATTAAAATCTCCGCTATCTATAATGTCCATTCATTTGCAGATTAAAGCAATTGTATATTTTCAGGTAAATAATTAAAGCTCATTATGGGGTATGTGAATTACTTCCTCTTGGTCTTATCTCTATTTTTGGAGAAGATTGAGCCCAGTCCAAACAGATTGGCAGAGGGAACATTGAGAATAACAGGACTATTAACTCTAACCCCACCATAAGATCCTTGAAACTTCTTCAATGGAGGCTTCTGATAATAACTGTTTGCACCAAAGGAATATTGGGATGATGATGATGAAGACGAGGTTCTCACAGAAGAAGAAGAAGTATGTAATTTGTGGGCATTCTTGGCTTCTTTGGAAGACAGAGTCGTTGTCATATTCCTCTTATTATTAACACTTGCAGTGTAAGATCCTGTTGAATAGCTACGAGACAGAAGAGGCAAAGGGCATAAGCTTCTTCTGTACCCATTATTACTCCCACAGCTACTACTTCTCTTGAACCCCCAAAACGACTTCGTATTGTGATGATGACCCTGCTTTTCCTCTGCTTCTTCTTTCTTCAATTCTGAGGTTATTTTGGTTGAGGCATTTTGTCGAACAGCTTGTGGGAGTGGTGAAGAATGAGGTATTGTTATCTGCAATTTTTGATCTGTTTGAATATTCTTCTTCTTCTTCTTTGTTTTGATTTCAGTGGGGAGGATTCTGCCGCCGGCGAAAAGCTCGTCGGCGGAAGAAGATTCCTGGTCGGAGCTCTGACGGACGCAGAAATCGAAATCGGAAGTGGATGAGAGAGAGTGATGTTCAACTGGGATGACAGAGGAATGGGAAAAATCGTAGGAGAATGAGATTCTGGGGCTAATGGGATCTCCCACGCAATTTCCAGAGAAAAGCTCGATCGCCATGGAAATGGATGGAAGTGAAGGTGAAGAATGAATTGAGGGGAAGTAAAGTAATTAATAGAGCGTGTTTGTGAAGATGAAACCTAAAAGAGAGAGCAATTAAAAAGGGGAAAGTTAAAGAAAAGTCAGAGTGAAGAAGAAAGGATTGAAGTTTGAATTTGGGAATGGAGATGAAAAGCATGAATGAAGAAGACGTAAAAGAGATGAGAGAGAGAGAGAGAGCGACGTGCAGGGAGAGTCTTAAGCTTGACCGATTAATAACTTGAGAGCCGGCATTGGTGGAAGGTAGTTAAGAAAAAAAAAAAAAGTGAAATACCTATTTTCCTCATTTATAATGTAGTGATTTTTTAAGTTGGTCCTTGTTAGTTTTCTTGGTTAAATGGTCATTTTGGTCCTCAAACTTCTTTTTTATTTGTCGTCCTTAAACAATGGAGTCAGTTTCATTTTGGTCCTGAAACTATTTTTTGTTTTGTTCTGGTCCTTAAACTGTGGGATTGGTTTCATTTTGGTCCTCAAACTATTTTTTTGTTCAATTTTGGTCTCCAAAATGTGATTTCATTTGGTTTCTACTGTTATTTCTAACTTGAACAATTGAGATGAATTATTTATCACTCATATATGTCATAATAAGCGAGTTGATTAAGTGAGAAAGAGAAATCTTATTTTTTAGTCACAAATTGAAGATAAATTTATGGTCGATTTCTTTTAAAGAGTGATTTTTTTTCTTCTTTGGAAAATCACTTATTGTAAGTTTGAGGACCAAAATGAAACAAATATGAAAGGTTAAGGACTAAAATAGAACAAATGTAAAAGTATGAAGATCAAAACTAAAAAAAAATGTGAAAGTGTGAGGACTAAAATAGAACAAAAATAGTTTGAGAACCAAAATGAAACTGATCTCATTGTTTGAAGATCAAAGCAGAACGAAAAATATTTTGAGAACTAAAAAAAATTGGCCCCATAGTTTGAGGACCAAAATAAAACTAACTTCATAGTTTAAAGACCAAAATGACCATTTAACCATTATAATTTTAACAATCTTTTGCCCTTTTTTCTGTATAACTATTAGTTTCTCACACCTAATTCTATTGTAGACTATACGAATAGTTAAAGTTCTCCCAACAATATCGGTTCCCGGACTCGAACTTAGACCCTAATTTGGTCTTTTATTAATGTTTTTTATCATCAATATCATTATCAATCCCTTAATTTAATTTTTTAACTCAATTAGCGATATATTGTTGTTAATTAATGATACAATATTATTATTTAATGAAATAGTAGCTTAATGTATATGTATAAAAAAATTTATATTCACAAAATAACTTTGTGAGAATTTTAAAAATTTTATGCAGGGGAGAGAATCAATCGAGTATTAGTGTCGTATGATTGAGTTGATGTAGTTTCCATTTACTTTGGTTGAATGTTAACCTGTTGCTTCCACTTACCATAGTCCTTTGAATGTAAATACTAATAAAATAATACCTTGGGGAAGCAAACCACGTATGTTTAAGTAATGTGGCTCCATGATAAATTGATAATGCTTGTACTAATTTGGTTTATCATCTCCGGAATGGCAGTTAGGTGTGAGCGGGTAACTCCTTACCTAGTCCAAAATCAATTCTGCATGTTTAAGTTAGGCATGCAAAGCATCAACATTTTATTTAGATATGTCATCGTATCAGATACCGATTCACAAGATAGATATTCATAAGTTTCAAAATATAAAATTAATTTTTTATGATTTTAATATGACAAATTGTAAAGATTATAATCTTATTTGTTAAGATTTGGGATGTCTTGTGTAATCTTTTATGTGACTTGTATCTCAATTAATTAGTTACCATATATTTTGGGATAGAATTCTTAGTGGCTATGAAATTAGGTATTTTGGCCTATTGGGCTTAGGTTAAGTAATTCTTGTTTTTTCTTTTCTTTTTCTTCTTGAATTTGAAAGAAATTAAGTGGGAACAGATTTGGAATTTCAACAATTTCAAAGGAGGGCTATTTTGCAGTTTGAGCAAAATTAAAAGAAACTTTATTTTTGAATCACCATTCACGAATACGCAAAGACGAAGGAGCTGAGTTCGTGAAACTCGACGGAAACGTGAACGGAGATCGGATTTCTGCTGCAGGTTCGTGATTGACGCCGGCGGTCATCATCAGAGGACGGAGGGCGGCGGACAGCGGAGATTGACGGAGGTTCGTCGGCGCTGGGTTCTTGTTCGGAGTTGACGGTGGTGTGTTCGTTTGTGTGGTTTCTTGTGTAAACAGGTGGTGTTTCGCGGAGTAGATTCGACGGTCAACAACGATGATTTGCGTGGAGTTCTTGGATAATTCATAGATCAGGTTCGATAGGTTCGACGAAAAAATATGAGGTTGAGAATTCGATGGAGGAAATTATAGTCTTTAGAAGATAAGAATGCAGTCGGCATTGGTTCTTCAGGACTTATGGCAGGCAATAGAGGAAAAGTACAATGATTCGGTGAAGGAAGAACAGAGGAAGGCACTTGAGAAGAAGACGTTGAGTGCGATATTCATGAGTGTTACAGACAGTGTTCTACGGGGGATTGCCGACGAGGAAACGGTGGCACAGGCGTGGAGGAAACTGGAGAATCTGTACTCGGCGAAATCGTTGACCAACCGCTTATATTTGAAGAAGAGGCTGTACAATTTAAGGATGAGTGGGGGTACACCAATCAAGTCTCACATGGACTAATTTAATTCGATAATTATGGATTTGAAGAATGTAGAGGTGAAGATTGATGACGAGGATCAGGCTCTTATTGTGCTATGTTCACTACCGCCATCCTATGAAACCTTTGTGGATTCGATGTTGTATGGGAGGGATAAAATTTCACTAGATGACGTTAGTAGTGCGTTAAAGTCAAAGGAGTTGAAGGGGAACCTTCTAGGTGATCGAACAGAGGGAGTGGGATTGGTGTCGAGGGAAGAGTGCAAGGGAAGGACTCATGTAAGTCCAAAGGGCGATCGAGGTCGAAATCAAGGGCGAAGAAAGAGATTTGTTTCAAGTGTGGCGAGCGAGGTCACTTTAAGAAGGATTGTCCTAGGCTGAAGGGAAATAAGGGAGATTCTTCGGATGATGAGAATTCGACGAACGTCGTTGTTAACACTTATGGTACTTCTGGTGATGTCGAATGTGTAGGAGAGGCGTGGTCTGTGGCTGGCCAGCATGGACCAAACTCTTGGGTTCTTGATACGGGTGCGACTTTTCATATGTGTCCACACAGGGGGTGGTTTTCTTCGTATAACCAAATGCGTGGAACGGTTTATCGAGAAAACGATATTCCATTGGCGATAGAGGGGATCGATCACATCAAAATCAAAATGTTCGATGGGGTTGTGAGAAGTATTGAGTGTTGGTATGTTTTTCAGATGAGGAGGAATCTTATTTCATTGTCAACATTGGAGCATCAAGGGTACAAGTTTCACGCCGAAGGTGGAACTTTTAAAGTTGGAAAGGGCTCGATGACACTGATGAAGGGGAAGCTAAGCGCCAGATTATACTATCTTCAGGGAACTGTAATTGAGGGTGGGACGACAATTGTCTCAGGGAATAGTGAGGCAGGTGATGATGATTCTGGAGCAAGTGAGGCGAGCACCTCAGACAGTGGCGAGTTGAGCACCTCAGGGCGAGATCACAATAGGAGTCAATTATGGCATTTGAGGCTCGGTCACATGAGTGATAAGGGACTGACACTTCTAGGGAAGCAGAACTTACTGGATGGGTACAAGGGAGATCCCTTGAACTTCTGTGAACATTGTCTGTTTGGAAAACAGACGAGAGTGAAGTTCAGCAAGGCGGAAGTGCACAAGACCTGGGATAGTTTGGACTATGTACATTCAGACCTATGGGGTCCTAACGGGGTTCCTTCTAAGAGCGGTGGCCAGTATTACATGACAATTGATGATTCCATAATGGTTTGGGTGTACATGCTCAAGTCAAAGGACGAGGAGTTTCCAACATTTATCAAGTGGAAGACAAAGGTAGAGAAACAGACAAGAAGGAAAGTGAGTTGCCTTAGGACTGATAATGGGTTGGAATACTGCAACAAGGAGTTCAATGGGTTTTGCAACAGGGAAGGCATTGTGAGATATCGCACGTGCACAGGAGCACCACAGCAGACTAGTGTTGCAGAACGGATGAACAGGATGCTCTGTGATAGAGCACGGAGCATGCTCTCACATGCAGGTGTGAGCAAGGACTTTTGGGCTGAGATGATCAATACTGCTTGTTATTTGGTAAATAGATCGCCATCCATGGCAATCGAGAATAAAACTCCTTTCGAGGTATGGTCCAGATCGTCTGCTGATTACAAGCACTTGAGAGTGTTTGAGTGTCCATCGTATGCTCAAGTGAAGGATGACAAGTTTGAGCAGAAGGCAAGGAGGTGCATATTTCTAGGATATGAAACTGGAGTGAGTGGATACACTTTGTGGTGCATGGATCCTAAGTCTCTAGTGATATTGATCAGCAGGGATGTAACTTTCAATGAGTCTGTTTCGTTGGACAAGCGAGAGGGGAAGGCGATAGCCAAGTTAGATCTCGGTGTGGGGAACCAAATGAAGCTAGTGATTGATAACGCTTCGACCGCTCAGCCCAGTACCACTAAAGGGGAGCAGGTGCGAGACCTTTCTCATAACACTGAGGTCTCAGAGGCACGGGAACAAATCGGTGAGGATTTTGATATGAAAGATTTTGGAGAGGCAAGGAAGATTGCTTCTCATTTCAGGCTATCAAGGGATCTTCTACCGAAGTCAGCAAGGGAGTTGGAACAAGTATCAAGGGTTCCATACTTGAGTGTTGTGGATAGTGTTATGACACGATGGTAAAGGGTACAACGAAGGTTGGTTTAACCTTTAACAGAGCTAACATGGGGAGACCGCCCTCAGGGCGATCGATAGTTGGCGTGGGCAATACCAGGTGATACCAGGATGCTCGGTGGCAAGCGGCAAGGCAAGGAAGTGTTCGTGTTGAAGAAGGGAGTTCAAGTCTAGGGGAAGATTTGTAGTCTTCTAGGAAACTTGTACAGGAATTCAAGTCAAGGGGAAGATTTGTAAAAATTATAATCTTATTTGTTAAGATTTGGGATGTCTTGTGTAATCTTTTATGTGACTTGTATCTCAATTAGTTACCATATATTTTGGGATAGAATTCTTAGTGGTTAAGGAATTAGGTATTTGGGCCTATTGGGCTTAGGTTAAGTAATCCTTGTGAATCTAGAGTTTGGGATGCCTATAAATAGAGTAGTAGCTAATTGTGGAGGTAAGACATGAGAGGTGAATCATTCATCAGGTTATTGTAAACTCATATTCTTTATAGTGAAGTTCCTTGTTCTTGGGTGGATGTAGGTCACACTGACCGAACCACGTTAAATTGCTTGTGTTCATCTATTCTTCTCTATATTCCGCATTCTCATATACTTGTGTGATCTATGAATGTTGTTGGGAGATACTATGAATGTTGTGTGATCTCCGAACCTGGCTTTGATACCAATTGTTAGGATCAAGAGCTCACCACTAGGCCAAAAGCTATAACTTTTGGATAATAAGAAAATAATATTAGTAATTAAAATGCTAAAGTGGATAATATTTAAATAATATTAATAGAGTTGGTAATTTTTTTTTAATAATAATGGGTGAAAAAGTTAATATTCAAATGAAGTAAATTTTTGACAAAAAAAAACTTATAAATTGAAATGCATCAGCTTACAAGTTCATTCAACCCAATTCATTAATGTTTAATTTGAGTTGAAATAATTTTTTTTTAAATTCAATTCAAACCAGCATGTCTTAAAAAAAAATCTCAACATAATCCAACACACTCTCAACCCAACTCAACCCACCACCCTTAGTTACTATGGGTCTTCAAATTATGAAAAAATTGCTACTGTAATGAGGGAACTTTAGAACTGGAACAAAACACAGTTTGGAAATGTGCACGAATGAGATAAAATGCTTACAACTCATTGACTCAATTACAAGTTGTTCAATCACAACTAATTAATACATGATGCACTGAATCTAATTCTGCTTTCATTAAAGGGCGTTTAATATTAGATAATATTTTATTGGCTTCAATTGGGAAGCTATCTAGTTCATTCACAAGACCAAGAGAAAGAGAAATTGCAACTTGAGATCAATTTTTTCAAAGTGAAACTTTATTGAAGCAGTTCTGTTTGAGAGCAAATTTCCTCCACATTTAATTCATTTGATTAAGTAGTGCATAACCACATTTAGATATACAATCCTGCAGTTTAATGGTCAAAAGTTTGATCAGGACCAACTCAAAGGATTAAGACAAGAAGAACCACTCAAATGTGCATATCCACATTTAGAATTGTTTTCGAATCTGATTAAACCTTTTTTTATTGATGGTCTCAATTAGGTGGAAAAAAATCATCAAGAGTAATTTGTAGTTCCAAATTCGTTGCCATCAGGTTTGAAAATAGAAAAATATAACAAATTTTGCTCGTTTGATTCTCAAACGAATAACTCACTTTCAAAATCTAATTTGATTTTGTCTGTTATCGGCTTTAATTGGAGAAAGAAAAGCTAGTAAAAAATAACATATAACTCATGGTTTATCGTATTCGAATTTGAAATGATATAAATATGATCACATTCAAATTCAGTAGTTTGAACCAAAAAGTAAATTTTTTGAAAATTTTAGAAGAGGTAAATTATAACATACCACAAAAATAAGAGATGAAAATGACATTGACAAACATATAAATGGACTTCTTTTGTTTTCTTTCCCTTTTCAAAAAACACAAGTTATTTTACAAATAAAGAAAATTATTCATTTTTCATTTGTTCATTCTTGTACGAGTTGTATCATGGATATTTCTCGTCCAAAGAAATTTGAAACTAACAAAAAAAATGTAAAAATAAAAGAATTGAAGGAACAACTTAAAATTCTAGACACTACTAGCAAGCTAAAGTTATTACTTAATAAATAATGTATGTATATCACCTTTTCTTCCCAATTCAATTGAAGAGTGAAGAAGCACTGATGATAGAATTAAAGTGTGATTGTGAAAACTCCATAACCTACCAGAACCACCTTTGGTTTAGAAGTCCTTATAATTTGTAATTACCAAGATGTGACATCAATCCAATTTGTACACTGGCTTTCCTTAGCAAACTGCAGTAATGTAAGTATTAATATAACTTTATTATTTGAAAGTTCCTTTTATTTTTTAAGCAAAAGAACAATATGATGGTATCATGTAAAAAAATACATACAAATTCATATATTTTACAAGATTAATTATTGAAGTAGATATGTAAACCTACTTAAGTACTTAACTACTACTGTCTAGTGATGAACCAATTAAGTTAGTACTTGTGACAAGTCAGGGTATGGTGAAGGATTTAAGGTTATTTCAAGCTAATATTCTTAATAGAATAATAGGGGATATTATCATATTTGAGAGAGCATACTTTAAAATAATAGAAAAATATTTTTTTTATTGATCTTTGATGTTTAAAATTTTGAAGGGTCTACGTAAGATCATCCAAAAATGTATCACCTATTAAAATGGATTTTATTCATCTTGTATTTAATTATATTTATTTTGACATGACATTACCCAACTTCTTGGTAGCTACGAAATACCATATTTGGAACATGCTAAAATAAAGCCAAGACCAATGTTGGCCACATAAAAAAAAGAAAATAAAGCCAACTTTAGTGAGAATAAGATGCATAACCAAATAATTTTATTAGTTTAGTCACTTGTCTCTTTAAAGAATTGAAGAGGCCCAATTAACAGAAATGGTTGGTTTTCACTTCTGTTTTTAAAGGTGATTTCAGTTTATTCCACTTGATCTTTTTTTCTTTTTAAACACTAATTCATTTAATTTAAATGAGGCAAGAATTTAAAAATACCCAAAATTATAAAATAAAAATATGTTTTACTTGTGGACTTATCTATTGGATGACATTATATTGAACTCCAATTTCATTCACCTTATATTTGATTGTTTATTAGTTTCTTAGAGATTAAAAAAGGTTACGAAAAAAAAAAACAAGTGTTGACTATTTGGAGAATAAATGAATAATCATACAATTAAGTATGATAATTTAGTTTCTAAAAATTTTTGCGAGAAATCTCTTAAAAGTTTTTCATTCAACTAATTGTTGGATCTCATAAATGAATAATTTAATTAATCCTTATACAATAATTAAATTGATTACTCATTAATCTTCGAAATATATATGGATGAAGATTAACGGATTGCTAGACACAAAAAAAAATTCAAGAGTTGAATTATATATCTCTAAAACTTAAAAACTAAGCAATATATTTCCAAGACTTAAAAGATTAAAAAGATTGAAGTGATAGGTCAAAACTTTATATTGGCCCTCAAATTATAGGGTTATTTTCATTTTGGTCCTAAGTTTTTTTTTTGTTCTGTTGTGGTTCTCAAATTTTTTTATTTATTTCACCGTTAATTCAAAATATAATTTTTTTCTGATTTCTACCAAAATATTTTAAGACCTAAATAGAACTCGTCCTATAATTTGAAGACGAAAATAATATGTTGACTTCACTGAAAAGTATGTTTTCGTAAGAATAATTCTCATGTGGGCATTTTATTTGCTCGAATTCCACCATTAGATTCTCATTGGGAAAAATATAAAAAAAGAAGCTGATATATCTATATTTTGTCAATCAAATTCTAATGAAGTAAAAGTGAACAAGGCTTTTTCAGTAATGTGGGCACTTCTGGGCCGAGAGTTTATTGTCATTTTATGCAATTGTGATCATGATTCTTCATATCTTATCCTTTCAGAATTGAATAGCCCAGCAAAGTAGGGTCCATAAAAGGAGAAGCCCAAAGACGACACCACACATTTTAAAATATAAAATCTGTTATTTACATATTAGGCAACTTTATAATTTATATGGCAATTGTGCCAAAAATAATTTATATGGCAATATTTCACAGACAATCAAGATGGACCAATGTAGAGCCCATCCTCACATCTTTTCACTGTCTGTCTCCATGCATCTTCTCAACTTTCCACATATGCTTTTTTTTTTCTTTTTTCTTAAGGTATCTCTTAACTCGACAGGTCAAAAATTAATCTTCTGTAGATCTGTATTCTATTTAAGGATTTGTTGCTGGCCAATTGGTTTCTGCATACACAAGGCAAGATCCAAACTTCTGACACTTGCTTAAACGATCTAGGGAACTTAACTACTATACCGACCAAACTTGATTTTTCCACATATGCTTTTGTGATTTTAGAGATAGTTAAATTATTGAGGGGTTGTTGTGGGTTTGGGTCAAATTATTGAGGAGAAACCCACAATCTAATTCGATTTGGCCATTCCAGATTTAGGGGTAGGCTTGTTAGACTAGTAGTGTAGATTAATAGTTTTTAATCTATGAAGTATAGACACCGATATAGATACAGGACACGACATGGACATGGACACATCGACACGCTGAATTCTTAAAATTATAGGACACAACACGGCATATATTTATATATAAAAATAATTAAAAATCAATAAAATTTGATGAAAATTTTAAAAATTACAATATTTATTCATAATATATGTCTTTTATATCATTATTTACTATTTTTTGTTACGTCAAAGTAAAAGAAAATTGATTTTATATTCTGAAACTTATGAATACGTGTATTGTGGGTGTCGGATACGAATACGTATCTAACACGACGACACGCTCTCAAAATGAAATGTCCATGTTTCATAGTTCTTAATTGAGTTAATTGGTAGACTTTATCAATAAAAATAATAATATAATATATACTCAAAATAGTAAATGATATTTGACCAAAAGAAAATTATTACAATAAGCTTGATATTTTCCATCTTTAACCATTTAATACCTTGTTGCTCTACACTAACATGGACTGATGAATTCTAAAAAAAAAAACCATGGACTGATGAAATAGTTTGTTTGGTTGGCCTTTCAACATAATTTAATGTTGGGCTTTTCATATTTTAATTTGATTGAACAATTTATTTTACACTGGTCTCTAAGTTCAAACAAGTCCATAAGGAATTAAGGATATAAGATATTCAAGATAGGGCGTATTAAAGATGGCAACGGAGATTGGGTGACTGAAGATGAGAGTATTTTGGGCTGTTTTGTAGAAATCTCTTTTCTTCGGGTGTTATATGCCCTTGTCCAGTATTGATTTTGAGGGGGACAAAAATCGGTGGAAGACTATTTGGGCGTGTAAAACTATTCCAAAGGTAAAATCCTTTATTTGGATACTTTGTAATGATGCTGTAGCGTCTAGAACCAACTTATTCAAAAGAAGAGTTATCTCTGATAAAATGTGTTGTCTTTGTGGTCTTGAGGATGAGTCTGCCTTCCATATTTTTACTAAGTGTCATTGGGTTGAGGTTTTTTGGTTTGGCAGTCTCTTTCAATGGGATATTAGGCATGATTACAGCGATAATTTAAAAGTTTGGATTTCCAAAAGGATTCAATTGCTTAATGACTCTGGGAGTGATAGTGATGAGAAAATGTCTCTTTTCTTTTACCATCTTTGGGCAATTTGGTTGAGTCGAAATGCTTTTATGTTTGAAGGGAAGAGGATTGATCCTATTGTTGCTTTCAATAATGCAGTCAGGATGTTCACTGAATTCTGGAATGTCTCTCAGAATATTTCTAGCGAGGATCTTAACTGTGTTTCTATGCCTTTGACTCCTAGGAAGTGGTCCCCTCCCCCAGCAAATGTGCTTAAATTTAATTCCGATGCTGCTGTTGACCTCCAAAAAGGTAGAGCTGAATGGTAATTTGCTTACGGGAGTTACAAAGAATTTCTGCTGCAATAGTGTTGTACATGCTGAAGCAGTTGCAATTCTGGAAGCTTTACGACTTGCTCAGGCCTTGGATGCTAAGGAAGCTATTTTTGAAAGTGATAATTTGTCAGTGATTAATGCTTGCAATGGTGATGATCCCCCTTGGCAGATTTTATCTGTAATGGACAATATTAGGCCAATTATTGACATGAAGCCTGATTTTTCTTTCTGCTGGATCCCAAGACATTGGAACTGTGTGGCGGATTGGGTTGCTAATGCTGCTCTTAAGTGTTCTCTTTCATCTTCGTGGTCTTGGAGGCCTCCTTTTGGTTTACGTGCTGCCATTTTGGAGGATTCTTTGATCCTTCGAGATAATTAGCTCTTATTTGTGTGCTTTTTCTGCTTCAGTCTGACCTGCTAGTTTGTGTGATCCTTGGGTCTGTAATTCTCAACTTTGTGTTTTTTTTTTTGGTGGGCAATTCTCAACTTTGTGTTTGTCTAGTTTTGCTCTTGTTTTAGGCAAAACTTTTCTTTTTTTCCTTTTGTGGCTTGTTTTGTGGGCTTGCCCCTTTTGTAAGCCATTGGGCTCGATCAAAAAAAAAAGTACGTGGATCAATCTCTAATAAATATATAGGCAAAATATTTATTTCGTCCTCAAACTTTATATCAGCTGTCAATTTTGTTCCTAGTTTTTTTTGCGGTCAATTTTGTCCCCAATATTTTATATTGTGGTCAATTTTATCATTTGACTAACTTCTTTCAATAAATTTACGGCAGATTGCATTATATTTTTTTAATATGAGTTAAAATTTGAATTTTTTTTCTATCAATTTTACATTATATATATATATATATATATATATATAAAAGAAATAACATTTATAAGGAAACAAGCTCTTGAAGGATTCCATCAAGGACTTCACGAGGTGCTTCATCCAGCCACATATGAGCCACAATATGGACAACTCTATTAGCTAGACGATATTATATATAATTAGTCACGTAGATTCAATCAATTATATTAGGCTAAAATAAGAACTAAAGATAAAATTGATGAAAATATGAAACATTGTAGATGAAATTGATAGCAAAAAAAAAAGAGTTTGGACGAAATTGATAATTAGTGTAAAGTCTGGAGACCAAATTAGTAGTTTTGCCTAAGTACACACTAACCAAAATTTACACACATATTTTCAATTTCCATACACACCCATCCCTTAATTCCTCCTCGTTGCCAAACCCTGTCTCTTGGAGATCCATATCCATTGATACCGATCGTCATATTCGCCAAAGCAACTCATACCCAAACCCTAACCTCCGTCGATAGTAAGGAAGAGAGGCCGCAAGTGAGAGTGAGAAGCAGAAAAAGTCGGAAAACGCCGCTACTCTCGTCGTCTCTGCTTCTTTCAGGTTTTGCTTCCTTCTTTTAAAATTTTCGTCTTCGTGTATTTGTGAATTCGTCTGCATTTTGTGGTGTTCCTTTTTTTCTTCACACATCCTAACTACTCTCACATATACAATTAACTTAATGGTTGTATCATCTTGTGATTGGAATGAAGAGATTGACATCTTGCTGCCTGTTTCCACAAATCCGTTTGTCAGTCTCTTTTATGATAGAAATCTGCGTCTATTTGAATTAAGTAATGTAATTTGTTCTCCCTTATGCATAAATTAGTGTACTTTTAGTCGTTCTCTGTTCAGGAGATATTCAAAATTGATGGGGAATGGTATTGATGAGAAATTTTTGGTACACGTGTAATTTAAAATGATTCGTATGAACCAGGCTTATGAATTTTGATGTAGTGACCTATTTCATCGGTGATGATTGTGAATATGGTCAGCGGTACTTGGAGTCATTTTTGGTTGAACTTAAAGGTTATTAAAGATTGAAACCATGCAACTTTTCCTTATGAGTGCCAAATGTTATGACTTGAGTTTTAGAGCAATTAAAGAAAAACCCAATGATTGCCCAAGGGATTTGTGTTGCCCAAGATGCTACGTTATCATAACTAAATGGAGGCAAATGTCAATTTTGTCCCCTTTGAGTCCTACTTTCCAACTACAGATAGTTGTAGAAATAGAAAGATCACACAGGCAATTTTAGAAAATAAATTTTGTAAACAACTTGCTCTTTTAAAGTAGAAAAGATATGGGATTAGTACAGCAATTAAGAAACAAACTCTAGCTTGTAGCATGGTTATCAGCTTATCCATAGTTTCAAATTGGGCTTGCCAGATTTCAGTTCTTTGAAACTCTCAGATTATGAGTTTTATGTATTGTTAGGTGTTTGCTGAAACATATAAACCAATTTTCTAAAAACTAAAAAAAGAAGCGGGTCTCTTCTATAGAACTTTTTTTTTTTTATCTCAATCCCAATTCAAGATTAGACTTTTGATGTTATTCGACGCACGATATTTTCTATATGTCTATTATAAGAAAGATGGTTTTACGAGTTTTATGTGATATTGGGTGCAAGATTTCAATTCATTGAAACTCTTAGATTATGAGTACTATGTATTGTTAGGCTTTATTAAAACAATTTAACCTGTTCTTTTTTTTATAAAAAAAAAATGTCTTACTTATTTGGTTAAGTCATGTTTCTTGATTTGTAAGATTTGTATTAATACTTATAGCATACCTATTGGACTATGTAATAGCTGAAAGATGGTGTAAAATCTTTTAGCATGATATGCCTCAATACTATTTAACTGCACTCCCTATGTGTTTCTCATTCTCTTTACTATATATGCATCAAAACTGGCTGGTTTGTTTTTTCTTTTTTTAAAATTTTTTGAAAAGAAAAAATATTTGATCACTCCTTAGTTATATTCTTAGTACTTGTCTTCTCAAGAGAGAATATCAGCCTTCGTGGACAGCCCGGGGGAGTTCCCTTTTTCAGTGCTCTTGTCATACTATGTATCATATTTCATGCCCATTTCCTCATACTCTGGCCTTTGTATTTTTCTCTTGATAATCTCATTGTTCTAACCCTTCTATTTGTTTCTCTACCCACCCATTGTTTTTATTAAGTAACTATTTGGCTAGGTTGTGCATAACTGTTCACTTCCTCTCCTCCTAGTATCAGTATTATAATCTCATTATCTCAAAAAGTTTTGTGCAATGCAATATTATTAATTTGTTTGACTTGAAAATGCTGTTAGTTTCAAATTCATTGTACGGCCAAACTTGAAGTGGAGTGATACTAATTGCAATAGACTATTGTATTTGTAAAGAAAAATTTGGACTTATTCAGTACTGTAGTCCTGTTTCCTGTTAGTTAAGGCAGCAAAAAGATGACATGCTAACAACCATTAATCGATCTTTTCAATTTCATGTTAATTGTCCCACTACCCTTTTTGGTGTTTTCATCTGTTCTAACTATTATATCATTTCAACTTCATTATTGTCTGGTTTTTGGGAAAATGAACTATTCTCTTAATTTTCTGTGCTTGCATCATTGCTAATTTTTTTTAATATTCCCTTCCCTTCCCTTTTTAAGATGGCTGGGCTTTTAGGATATAGTGGCCTTGCGCCCAAGACAAAGAATTTTCTAGTAGCCGGAGGCTTGACAGCTTTCGTCTTTGGAGTATACTTCTACACTATGAGGGCTGTTGGAGGTACAGATGAACTACAGGTAGCAATTGATAAATTTGAGCAACAGAAGTTCAAGACAGAGGCTAAGGAAAAGGCTTAAATCTGGTTGTTTGTGTAACAATTATAATGTTTTGTGGGTAAGACTTCATTTACTAGATAATTTTCCGTCTTTCTTTCCAGCATGGAGAATTTGGAAAGAAAACCTGAATAATGTAGTTAAGAGTTTCAGCAATCTTTTTGTATGATTTTTGGGGTGATATTAGAGTAAGCTATACTGAGATTTTATTTGTGTATGGAAACAGAGAGAAGCCATTTGCAGGGATGGTGAACAAGGATTGTGTCTTGTGGTGATTGCAAACAAATTAGCACAGGAATTAGCCTCGCGGTAAATGTGATTAACAGAAGATAATTAGAAATAAGAGTCCTGTAAGGATGCATTAATTGCATGAACAATCTCTTGTTGGTTGATTTTACTGCAATTTGAGAATCGCTTTCAATAATGACGTTTTTTATGTTCAAATATAATTTTGCTAGGGTGATCATTCCTAAATTGAACTCATCCTATAATTTGAAGACCAAAATAATATTTTGACTTCACTGAAAAATATGTTTGCTTAAGAATAATTTTCATGTGGCCATTTTATTTGCTCATTCTCACCGGGAAATAAGAAAAAAAGAAGCTGATATATCTGTATTTTGTCAATCAAATCCTAATGAAGTAAAAGTGAACAAGGCTTTTTCATTAATGTGGGCAGTTCTGGGCCGAGAGTTTATTGTCATTTTATGTATTTGTGATAATGATTCTTTATATCTTATCCCGTCAGCAAAGTAGGGTCCATAAAAGGAGAAGCCCAAAGAAGACACCACAATAGATACTCCAAGAATGTCAATCATACTAGAGCTGGACAGATTAGTAGTGAACTTGGATTTCGTCTCACGGCTGACTTGGGGAAGTATCTTGGAGCCCCTCTTCATCATGGACGGGTTTCTAGGGATACTTATAACTTTATCATAGAGAAAGTTCAGAGAAAACTCTCAAGTTGGAAGACTAGAACTCTAAATCTCACAGGCAGGGCGGTTTTAGTTAACTCTGCTCTTCTCTCCATTCCGTCCTATTCTATGCAGACTGCGAAGATCCCTCTTGGTGTACACAAGGAGGTTGAGAAAATTTCGCGAAGATTTCTTTGGGGTGGTACTGACACGAGGAGAAAAATGCATTTGATCGCGTGGGAGAGAGTTTGTACCCCAAAAAGTCAGGGTGGGCTTGGTTTTAGAGATTTGAAGCGTAACAATGAGGCGCATATGATGAAGCTTGCTTGGCAGTTAACTAAAGATACTGGTAAGCTTTGGGTTCAGGTTCTTCGTGATAAATATAAATGTGGCTCTGAGATCTTACCTTGCATTAAGCACAAACAAAATTGTTCAAACGTTTGGAGAGGAATTACTCATGTTTGGGATGATTTTGTAAAGGGAGTTATTTGGAGATTGGGAGATGGTCGCTATATTCGGTTTTGGCAGGACCCTTGGATTGAGGTTGGGTCTTCACTTGAATGTCACATTACTTTATCTCTGCCTTGTGATATGAGAGAGAGGAAGGTTTATGAGTTTGTTGATCCTAATGGGGATTGGAATGGTGATATCTTGAATCTCATTCCTAGGCAACTCGCGGATATTATCAAACTCACACCTCCTCCGTCTGTTGAAGCTGGTTGTGACACGATTGCTTGGGCTCACTCTCACGATGGTATGTTTTCTATTAAGTCCGCATATAATAGTCTGTTGCCTTTGTTGGACGGTGGTAATGAAGCCTTGTGAAAGAAGATTTGGAAATGGGATGGCATACCCAAAATTCGAACTTTTTTGTGGCTGTTGTCTCATAACCGCCTTGTTACTAAAAGCTTACTTGCGGACAGGAATATTTTGAATTCGAACTTATGTGCTTTTAACTGTGGTGTTGCTGAAACGATCTCTCATTGTCTTCGTGATTGTTCTTTGGCTGGTGGAATCTGGGATATGTTTGTCAACGTGTCCTTGAAGGAAGATTTCTTTGCCATGGATTCTAGAGAGTGGGTCTTAAACAACCTCGTGAAGAACTGGGGTAGGGATGACCTGCATACTATCCCTTGGCTTGTCATATTTGGTTTGGTCTCTTGGAATATTTGGGTGAATAGGTGTGCGGTCGTTCATGGCTCTAGAAGCAAAGACATAGTGGGCATAGTGACTCATTGCTGGGCTGACTTGAAAGAGTATTTGGGTGGAAGAAGTCACGACTTGAAAAGGAAAGAGGAAATTATGGTCGTGTGGGAGTTTCCTAGTAGTGGCATGATGAAATTTAATACAGATGGATCTCTTTGGAGCAATGGCAATGCTACATGCGGTGGAGTACTTCGAGATGACACTGGTCGTTGGGTCTGTGGTTTCGCTCGGAATATTGGCACTGTCACCATTAACTTTGCTGAATTGTATGCCATTTTGGATGCTCTTCGTATTGCTAGACGTTTGAAGGTTCGCCATATTGTAGTGGAGTCGGATTCGATTGTGGCCATAAAGCTGATTAATTCTGGTGCTCCTCCTGAACATCAGCATGCAGCTTTGGTGAGGCATATTCGACAGATGCTTGCTTCTGAAGGATGGGTTTGCCAAATTCGTCATATTTACAGAGAATCAAACGGGGTTGCAGACTGGCTTGCCAATCATGCACATGCTTTGCCTAAGGGAATCTTCGAGTTTAACAGCTGCCCGTCGGAGTGCGTGGATCGTCTAAATGTGGATTTGAGAGGAATCTGTTTTCCTCGTATAATTAGCTCGTAATTTTCTGCTATGTCCTTTTGTTACCAAAAAAAAAATAGATACTCCAATGTGTTACAAAATTTGATGTAAAACAATTTTTATTTTAAAAAGCAGAAAAATAAAATTGCCACGCGTCCTATACTCCAATGTGTTACAAATTTTGATGGAAAACGAGAAACAGTTAAATCTTCTCTTTTTTGTGGATAATAAAATTGGGAATTTGGGATCACGCTTATGAGTGCTTTCGGCTTAGTTATTTATAAATCATTAAAATAATAGATACTTAACTTTCATGTTGTGCTAGCATGTGTCAAAAAGTGTCTACAATGACAATATATCATTACATATTGTGGATGTCTAACACATAGTCCAATATTTCAACGACTAAACTATTAAATTGGTCCCTGGATTATTGACTCGCTGACAGATTGGTCTCCGAATTTAGAAAATTGACAAATAGGTCCCCGAATTTTTCTAACATTTGTCAAATAGGTCCTTCTGTTCGGGGACCTATTTGACTAACGTTAGAAAAATTCGGGGACCTATTTGACTCGTTAGAAAAATTCGGGGATTTATTTATCAATTTCCTAAATTCGAGGACCAATCTGTCAGCAAGCCAATAATCCAAGGACCAATTTGGTAGTTTACTCATATTTCAACAGTCAAATTAGAAATTTTTTCCTGCCTTCAAACACATGTCTATATGTTAAACCAGTTCAAACACAAAAGGAATGTAGCTTAGGCATACAAAAGATAACAAAATTTAAAAAAGGAAAAAGGAAAGCAGAATGAAAGAGTAGTACTCATCTTGAATAAATATATCGTTAAATGAAAAATTTGTTTAGTGTAAATTAATAATTCTTAATTGAATTAATTGGTAGACTTTATCAATAACATAATAATATAAAATATATACTCAAAATATTAAATGATATTTGACCAAAAGAAAAATATTACATTATTTTGATTGGTATAATGGATATTTAGTATATAGTTTTAAAAATTAATTTTGTCCCATATGTTTGTGCTTGATATACAGAGATTCTTTTTAATCAAGAAGCTTGATTTTTTTTTCCTTCTTTAACCATTTAATACCTTGTTGCTCTACTCTAACATGGACTGATGATGAAATAGTTTGTTTTGTTGGGCTTCCAACAGAATTTAAGATTGGGCTTTTCATTTTTAATTTGATCGAACAATTTTCACTGGTCTCTATGCACGAACAAGTCCATAAGATATTCATGTACTCGATCTCTAATAAATATATATAGGTAAAAGTATTAATTTTGTCCTCAAATTTTATACTAATTATCAATTTCATCCTCAGTCTTTTCTTACGATCAATTTTGTCCCTAATGTTTTACATTTTGATCAATTTATATCCTTTGACTAACTTATTTTAATAAATTAACGATACATTGCATCATGTTTTTCAATTTGTGAATTAGTATTTGAGTTTATTTTTCTATCAATTTTATATTACATATTACTAGTCACTTAAATTCTGTCGTTAATATTTGACTAAAGTAAGAGCAAAGGAAAATATTGATCAAAATGTGAAATATTAAGAATGACATTAACTGTAAAAATGATTGAAGACGAAATTGACAGTTGGTATAAAGTTTGAAGACAAAATAAGTATTTTTTTCCCGTATATATATATACACTGGCCAAAAATTATACACACACATTTTCATACACCAATGTCCCAAAAAAAAACCAAGAAATAGCTAGAAAACTAGAAATGTTGATGGGAAGTGGTGGTCAAAGTGGCATGTACGTACCTACTTTGTCAAAGCATATAGAGTTGATGGGTATATCCCTAATAAAGAATGTATGCAGTGTATATATATATATATATTATGACGTTGAAAGTCATATCGCTTAGTTAAAGGGTTGACGAATTGTGTATATAAGTTAAGAAAATCATTTTTCTTTGAGAGTTTATTTGGAGTAAGTTAGACCTTCTAACATAATATTTGAGTGGGTTTAATGAGTCTTATTGTAAGTTGCCCTCAAAATCCGTTGACTTTACCCTCTTATGTTGAACATGAGGAGGAAAACATGTTAAAGTCTTACATGATTTAGTTAAAAAATTGATAAATTATATATATGGGTTAAAACAATCATCATTTTTTGAGAGTTTATTTAGGGTGAGTTAAGCCTTAGTATCATATAATGGTAGTAAATGGAAATATATGTTTTTGGAGAAAATTAAAACCTCATACACACTCATTATTGCACTGTCCTAAATAGCTAGGCTAGCTAGCATTGTATGTTAAATTGGATGCCAACCTTGATGTCGGTAGGTAACACTTTTTTGGCTCAAAAGTCTCACCACAAAATGGTTGGTGTGGTTGTCAAAAGTTCTTATTATGCATCTATCCAACACACTCTGATCTTCACTCGGATATATATATATATAGGTATGCGCAAATATTATTATACTGCATTTTCATGCCCATATATATACAATTATATAATTATATAAAGAACTTTTGGACCTAACATTCCCTTAAATTGTTAAAGCGCCAAGTGCAATACAGTGAAAACCCAACTCTCTTGTTTTGTTTGGCTAATTATATATATATTGCTTTAGAAGGACAAACTGAATGCCTCATTTTACGCAACTGCATGTTAACTATATACACTCATCATCATGTCATCACCTTAATTCTGTCTCTTCCCATCCACCTTTATGATTTCTAATTATCTATCTGTTCAATTCTTCACATTTCAAACTCAACCTTTTGACTAAATCATTACTCTTAAGTCTTAACTACCCAAATTCATAACCATTTCGCCTTTATCCCTCTCCTTTTTATTATTAATTAATTTAACCAAGCGGAGTGACAATATATATATAGAGAGACAGAGAGAGAGGTATGTTATTTTTTTTATTTCAAGTCACCGTTTATTGGGGAGCAAGTTAGATATCGAATCCATGATCGTTGAGATAGGGACTTGCTTTAAAAATTTTTGACTAATTACTTTTTTAATTTTTATGTATCTTTTTCCAATTAGATTATATTTTTTAATATATTTTTTTTTATCAATGTCGTTGTTGGATCAAGTGTTTATCAATAGATAAAAAGTTATAATTGTTAGTAAGAATGAAATGTTATTTCCTTAACTCAAATGTTAAGGTTTGATTATGACTCTCTTGAGCATCCACCATATATGATAATTACTCTTATATCTAGGGATAATCTTATCTTCAACAATTTTTCTGTTGAGAATTGAACCCATGACCTTGGCTCTAAAACAGTTATCAGATCAAGTGTTTACCACAAAGTCAAAAGTTATAATTGTTAATAAAATTTTATTTTTTTAACTCATAGTAGAACAAACAATCAAGTGTCATGGTCCCACTATAACTCAAAGTACTCTATACTTGGGCCTCCGTCAAGAGACAATCGTTGCGATCCTAAAAAATGAAAAGCTTGCATGACATTAATTTAGCCGATTCGACCATATATTTTGGAAAGAGTAATTAATAATATTATGATAAATAATGTGTCATGACAATGCTATATGATCGATTCAACTAGAAGATAGACAGAGAAACAACAAATTAATGGTCAAAATTTCATTTTGGTCTCAAATAAGCTTTTTTTTTTTTTTTTTAATTTTGGTTCTCAAACTTTTCCATTTATTTATTGTTAGTCCAAAACATAATTCCGCTTGGTTTATGCCATTATATATCTTTGAGTTGTACACCTAACTTTGACGATTTATCTTTCATATATATTATAATAAGTGAGTTGGCAGAGAGAGAATACTCCTTTTTATAATATAAAGAAAAATAATCACAAATTATCTCTAATTCGTGACTTAAGAAGAAAGATTTTTCTTTATTTCTCTTTTAAATCATTTATTATAATACGTATAACAATTTAGATGTCCAGATTAGAGATAACCATAAGAACAAAAAAGAATCATGTCTTGGACAACTAGCAATGGAAAATGATGAAGTTTGAAGTCCAAAACACAACAAAAATGTTTGTGGACCACCAAAACGAAATTCACCCTATAGTTTAAGGATCAAAATAAGATTTTGACCTAAATTAATTATAATAGATGGATTCATAGATGATTAAATTAATAAATGATATTTAATAGGAAGCGAATTTATTACTATTTTTTAAAAAAAAAAAAAACCTTGCAAGAAATTAAAATAGTTAGTGAAAGCATTCACATTTGTAAGCATCTTCGATCACTAATAATGTGATTAAGGTATAGGGAGCTGTGTTAAAGTGGTATTTGCTGATTGTGATTGTCTGCAGAAAGAAAACAAAACATGAGAGAAAAGGAAAAAGGAGAGGCTCTGGACATAATAGTGTTAGACTGTTAGTACATAATAATCGATACCAACTATATATATATCAATTAATTTTTCTTACTTTCTTCTGTTGTTGTTGCTTTTTGCTTGAATTGGCGATCCAAGTTATCAAAGTTAACGAACATGGTCTTGTCTTTTTATTTTATTTTTGTGCCATCCCGAGAAATGAAAAGCTTGCATGCATGACATCAATAGTTACAACATGTAACAAAAGCACAACACATGCAAGACAAGAAAAGCAAACATAATGAAGCCGTTAAAGGACGTAATGTTGAATATTTGTGGAGACAACAATTCTCCAACATGCTTTTTGCTTATTACTCAAAATGTTTTCTTTATTACACTTTAGTATCTTGTTCTATATATGGATCGATTTTACTTTAATACCCTGTTTTTTCATGATTTTGTTACCTTGTTTTATCTTTGTTAGAGTACCAAAATGTTAACGGTACAAAGAACAAAGTACTAAAATGTTACTTTTAAAAGAACATAGTTCCAAAATGTTAATGGCACAAGGAACAGGCTATCAAAGTAAAATCGGTCCATAAACCAAGATACCAAAGTGTAATTTACCCTAAACCAAAATTTTAAATAAGTGATATATATAATCTTATTTATGATACTTATGTTTCAAAGAAAGAGATCCCCTTGATTTTCTGTAGGCTATATTTGGATTTAATTATTATATCCACATATATATTTTCTTTTGGCCGAAATATTATATCCACATTTTTTTGGCCGAAATTATATCCAGTATCCACATATTGATTGCACTTTATCACTTTCTTTTTTGAAACATGTGAAAAATGTAGTGGCGGAGATTTGAAAGCGTCGCCCAAAATAAAAAATAAATAAAACATAGAAGTAGACCCCACTTTATAGAAAATAAATTATCAAAATAATAATGTTTCGTAAAAAAAAAATCATCTTTTTGATTGATAAAAAAAATTCCATAACATTAGAGTTTATTTGATAATTATGAGGAGAAGGGAATAAGAGAGATTGAAAGGGAAGGAGAGATAGGGGAGGGGAAGGGTTTTTTTTTTGGGATAAAATTGGAAATTCATTGAAACAGCATAACAAGAACATAGAGAGAATCCACTGAAGCAAGATTCTAAGGCTCAAATTCTAGTTAGAACATAAGAACAACTAGAAGAGAAATTTAATATATATAGATAAAAGAGAAAAGGAATATATAAAGCATTAAAGAACTCTTCAAGAGTTAACACATAGTTTTAAACTCATCGTATTCGAACTTAAAATGAGAGAGATATGACCAATTTCAATTCACCTACATGACTATATATGTAACAAGCAACTTACTTTCGAGATCCAATTTGACCTCGTTTGTCAACGACCCCAATTGGATAGAGGAAGTACTCATTAAAAATAACTCGTAGCTTTGGATTCATCGCGTTTAAACTTGAAACGAGAGAGATATGATCACATATTCATTAGTTTGGGACCAATTTGAAAAATTATAAAAATATATAAGATCAATTAGAAATAAATAAAATATTTAAGACCAATTTAAAATCTACTTGGCACCCATTTGAGATTTTGACCATAAGTATATAGTCAACATATAGTTGTCATGCAAGTCGCAACCGTCATCAATAACTTTTTACATAGGCATTTCTCATTTATGTGACAATGAAGCGCAGAATAATAATTTTCATATTGAAGGTCTGAACTCGATCTCAAACAATGAACCATCAGAAACTCACTCTTTCTTTTTGATATATATATATATACAAAGAAAAGTTAAAAGTGCATGTGGATCGCTCTTTATCTAGATAACTACCCTCTTTTTGTTTTATGGTTTGAATTATTAATAGGTCGCACTTTTAGTCCCATAACTTTTGCTTAGGTTTAAATTTGGTCCCATAACTTTTTTTATTGCACTTTTGGTCCCATATCTTTGTAAAAAGTTGCAGATTTGGTCCTGTGTCACTTTTGGTCCCATATCTTTTGATCAAATTGCAGAATCGGTCCCATATCTTTGCAAAAAGTTTCATCATCAGTCCTATCTGATAAGATGATATTAGACCAATTTCGCACCTGACCTAAAGATATGGGACTAATTCTGCAACTTGACCAAGAGATATAGGACCAATTCTGCAACATGACCCCAAGATATGGTACAAAAAATGCAACACGAAACCAAATCTGCAATTTTAGCAAAAGATATGGACCAAAAATGCAACAAAAAAAAGTTATGGGACCAAATTGAAACTTTAAAAAAAGTTATGGGACCAAAAGTGCACTTTGGCCTTATTAATATTAATTTATTATTTTCCAAGATCGATGCGAGTTTCACACTGTCAAAGAAAGGAATATATCTCCTACCTTTTACTACTAATGTGAGTCAAAAAGGTCCTCATCCATCACTCTATAGTCTATACGTAATCTTTTGGCGGAAAGCTATGGCTAAAAAATCAGAGTTTACTATTCTTTTCGGTCTTTGATTCCTCACTCTCTACCTTTCAAGTTTCAACCAAAATCCTCATAGCCTTTAATTCTTGTCTCCTTTACAATTCTCAAATTAATTAATGCTTTTAACCATTGCAAGACGTGCATGCATGGCTTCATTTAAGCTTCATAACTAAATAATGAATTCAAATTGATCATATATATATATATATATATTGGTTGATGTGTCAATGGTCTTATCATAAAGTAGATAACACGTACAAATTCGAATATCGATCCAGAAGCACGTACTTGTTGAGAGAGTCAATAATTTTTTAAAATTTTTTTGCTAGAAGAGAGAATCAATATTTTGAACGTTCTACAATTCGTTAGTGCATTGAATCTCTAAATTCCAATGGGAATCTCAGAAGAGAACAAGAGAATTCCAGTGTACATTGATTGTATACATAACATATATATATATATATATGACTCGTAGCTTACTAGCTAATCTACAATTAATTTAGGTAAAACAAAATATATGCTATTCGTATCAAAATTAGCATAAAGTTTACATTTTGTTCCTTTTCCTTTTCTATGTTCTGTTTTGTCGTTCATGTCTCCAATGTTTCTTTCTCCAAACGTGTAGCTAGGAATATTATACATGAAAAACCTCCACTAATTATTCTTAAGGAATTATATATTTGAGGAAAACTGTACCGACATTTTGAAAGAATTATATTGAAACAAACAAAAGGTATATTAGACATAAATTTTCATTCACGTAAAGTTAAAAGGACGAAATTAGAGGAATATTATCTTGACCCACGATTAATGGCATCCATTTCAAAGAATGTGAGATTAATTAGTTTTTTTTTATAACGAGATTAATTAGTTAGTTAATAGTGGGATGAGGTCATATTTTTGTTGGGTAAGTTCCTCCAAATTAAAGTCCGGTAATGGGACAAATATTGTAGAGGAGATGACTGAGATTTGTACAATATGTTTGGGTTAGCCATAAGGTGTAATGTGATGGCTTTTTTTTGGGTAAATAATAAGGGAGATTTATGTGGTTTGGAGTAATTAGAGATCAGGTCTTTAATTCAAAAAGTGTCAAAACCAGCTTGAGATTTAAAGATCCAAATATTCAAGAACTAATTTGTTGACTAGCTAGCTCCATACAAATTCAAAAACATTTTCTCTAAAATCTTCTCACTCTTCATTCCTAGCTATATATTTTTCTCCTGTCTCATTGTGAAATATTTCAGATATACTTTTCCTACTGTATGTTTAATCTATCCCGTTTCTTTTACTCTGTTATATTGGAGTAAGAAAATAGCAAGTAAAGCAAAGTAATAATTAATTTCTAATGTTTACCCATAATAAATGTCTCAAAATTCATACATGCATGTAGTGAACTAGAAGTCCGGCCATGTGAAATGTGAAGAAACTATATGTCAATACCAAACATAAAACTAAAGTAATGTAAGAACCCTTACCATTTGACTGTGAGAAAACGAGTTATTAACTATAGGCTAAAGTCTCAAATTATTCCCTTATATGGGGTGAATTTCAAATTGGTCCCTTATCTTTCATTTTGTTTCAGATTAGTTCTATATGTTTTCATAATTTTTCAAATTGGTTCAAAAAATATTGAATGTGGTCATATCTCTTTTGTTTCAAGTTCGAATATGACAAATCTAGATTGAGCTATGAATTTCTTTTAACGAATATTTTGGGACCTCAATAAACGAGGTCAAATCGAGTCCAAAAAGTGAGTAATTCATTTCACAATCAAACGTATGAAGCTGGTCACATATATCTCTCGTTTTAAATTCGAATGCGACGAACTCAAATTTATGTGTCAACCCTTGAAGAGTTCTTCCTCTGTCCAATTAAGATCGTTAGCAAATGAGGTCAAATTGTATCTTGAAATCAAATCCGTACTAATTTAAAAAATTATGAAAATATGTGAGACCAATCTAAAACAAATAAAAATAAGAGACCAATTTGAGGCTCTAGCCTTAACTATATATATATATATATATATATATATATATAACAAGTTCTGTCACTCGATCTCTTTCTTATTATGTATTTAATTTGTTGAAGTCAATGTCGTTAGTTATTATTTAGTTAAAGAGCATAATATAGCTAGCTAGCTAGCTAGTTCATTATCCTCATATAATTGATGGGTGGGCAAGAAAAAAAAATTAAAACCCATTCAATTAGACAAATATATATATATATATTAAACGTTAATTTCTATTATATATGTCTCAACTCTTTACATAAAAATGAATTATTAGAAGCTAGGTAGAGCTACTTCTGTGGCAGAAACTATGGCTTGCATTATGCATCAGATATTGGAAAAACTACGGTGCAGGTTGGTGAAAAGCGTTGGATTAATTAAGTAAAGTAACATATATATATATATATATATATATACCAGAGTGACACAGTTGGTTAAGGTTCGGGCTCTTACCCCACAAGGGCTAGGGTTCGAATCCTTTGATCGATGTGAGGGCCTTATTTAGTGGGTGATCAGTAAATTTCTCTTGTAAATCCTCATAGAGGTCGGGAGGTATGCTCTGACCCTAGTGGGATACCGGTGCTTACCCCCACTTAAATTTTTTTTTACAAAAAAAAAAAGTAACATATATATAGCATATATATATATATATATATATAGTAGCATCATGCACTATATATATATGTGTATGCAAATTGCTTTACTAATATGATTATGAATCACCAATTTTAGCCATTCACAAAAGCATGATATATGCACTACTCATACTTACAAATTACTCATAATTCCTCTCTGATTTTTATCCTTTCTCTTAGGTTAGGTTAGCTCAGAAACTATTTTTGGCCCGAAAAGAATAAAAAGGTTAGAAACTATATAATATATATGAAGCACATAACATTAAATGATTAATTAATATAAAATTTTATTTCTGACACATCCTAAATGCTTTCATACAATAATTTAAATTAAAATAACTTTTGTTGGTCAATATGAATTTTTCGATCTTTATTTGTATTCAGTTGCTGCTATAGACTGAAGAGAAGATCCAAGAAATGATATGTTACTTATTACTTTCAGTTTTCTGTTACAATTTGATCATATAATTAATTCAAAAATATAATACCTTGCAAGTATTTTTTTCTTTCCAATTTATTTTGTACATGACAAGAAATTAAAGTCAGCACTTAAATACTCTAGTTCTGAATTCTTTTATGAAAAATCTGCAAAGCTTTAATAGGTTTTTTTTCTTTAATTTGTCAGGTATAATATATGGATGTGTGGCAACTGGCAACTTTTGTTTTATATATTGAGAGAGTAAATTAATAATTTAGTCCTTGAAAAACCATCAAATTGATAATTCAGACCTTGAAAGATTGAAATACAGAGATTAGTCCGTAAAAAATTAAAACGGTACACTAATTAGTCTTTTTTAAGGATTAAATGGTATACTGTTTTAATCTTTCAAGGACTAAATGTGTATTTTGATCTTTTAAGGACTGAGTTGTTAACTAAGTAATCTTTCAGGGATCAAATTGTTAGTTTACTCATATATATAATAGAAAGTGCGTGTGTTGCACGTGTTGTAATATATTTATTTTTAATTTAAAATAATAATAGATTGTTAATAACTAAAAAGATTATTTATTAAATNAAAAATATATTTATCTATCTAATCTAACCTTACTATATTCTTCTACTTGGAGAAATGAGACTATGTCACTTCTTCTTTCAGTAGTAGGAAAAAAATTAATTGCAAATAAAGGAAAAGTCAGTTAAACTTTCATAAGAGTACAAAACAAACTTGGAGGAATGGAGCAACAAAGAGAACAAAGAGCGCAAAGCCGAAAACCTTAAAAATTTAAATCAATTTGAAGCAATTGCCTAATGAAAGTGATGACGGATAAGAAACTAGATGAACTCGTCACAGTGTTGATTTTTTTTATTTCAATTGTACAAAAACATTAAGATGTAATAATATAAAGGCTAGATAATAACAATTATTATTTTTTATTGAAACTTGAAAGAATATGTAATTAAAGTTTTGAACTAATGTATTTCTTTGCAATCAATGCCAAATGCTATGACTTAGAACATTTAAGAAGTGTTGTTAAAACCAAATCGAATGGTCCGGCCGGTTCAACCATCAACCAACCACTAGAACGAGTTGGTTTAACCTAAAAACCAAATTAGCAATTAGACCGGATTGGACCGGCCAGAACCATTAAACCGACGATCCAACCGCTGAACCGGTGGTCCAATCGCCCATTATTTTTTTTAAAATAATTTCACATTTTAACATTTAAATAAAAAAATTAATGAAATCAGATCTAAAGCACACTTAATTTATTTTATTTTATAAAAAAAGTTGTTTGATTTGCATAAAATTTATTATATTTAAAAATCTATCTAGCTATATATGTGTTATGTTGTGTTTATTTTACGTCTTTGTATTATTCTTGTAATGTACTCTATTTCAATTAAAAAAAAAAAGAAATGTTGAATTATTAATTTTAATTGTGTGTATATAAGTTTATATTTTATATATAATAAAAGTAATTAATATTTATTATTTATTGCATTATCTGGTTTTACCGATGGTTTAATCGGTTAAACCGATCAAATCATGAACCGAACACTTGTCTGAGTCATTAAATGGTTCGGTTCTAACAACACTATATTTAAGGAGAAAACATCATAATTATCGAAGAGGTTTACGTTGTGGATCGACATTTTCAACTTATATTATTAATAACTAAATAGAGGCAAATGTCAATTTTGCCCATGCAAACTCTTTCGTAAGGGTAATTTTAAGAAAAAAAATTGTAAACAACGGGTTATCTTTTAGTAGAAAAGATTATTAGATAAGACTAAATTGCATAAATATCCTCTGAATTTTAGGTAATGTTTTAAGAAAGAAATGTGCAAACAATAGGTTATTTTTTAGTCGAAAAGATTATTGCCTAAGACTAAATTGCACAAACATCCCCTAAATTTTAGGTAATATACATATAATACCTTGTGTTTTAAAATTGTGGGAAGGTGACCCATGAGTTTTTTGTGGGACAATTAACACCTTTATGTTAAATTATTGATTTTTGATCAAAATGCATTTTTGGTCTTATAACTTCAATTTGATCTCATAACTTTTTTTTGTTGCACTTTTGGTCTCATATCTTTTGTTCAGGTTGCAAATTTGGTCTCATATATCTTTTGATCCCATATCTTTTGGTCAAGTTACAAAATTGGTCTCATATCTTTACAAAAAGTTTCACAGTCTCAATTGATCCAAATATAGATACTAATTCTACACCTAACCCAAATATATGGGATCTGAAGTCTGACCCAAAGATATGAGACCAGAAGTGTAACATGAGACTATGCAACCTGAGCAAAAGATATAGGACCAAAAGTGCACTTTTACCTTATTAAAATAAAATTTCTATATTGCAATTTGAAAGAATAGGAAAGTTAATTAAAAGAAAATATAAAAAAAAAAATAGGAAATAGAAGTGTAGGGGATTGTCTTATGTAAACAAACATATAGGAAATAAAAATCAATTTGTCTTATATAAAAATAATTAAAATAAGATTTTTATGACCCCCTTTTAAGTAAAAGAAAATATAAAATTCACAAAATTAGGGGAATATATACTATTAATAAAAGTGAAGATTACTTAAGGCATGGTGTTTTAGATTTGCTTTGATTAAGGAATAAAACCTGGCACATATAGCGGGTGATGCTGGTAAGTGATAAGTCTCTCTCATTGCATAATGCAGTAAACACTAAACAGTTCAATTCAACACTCTTTTATAGTTTTTATGTGAATAACAAGCCTTTGTCTTTTATCCTTTAAAACAACTTTTATGACCAATTTCAAAATTGAGTTCAAACTTGAAAATTTCAAATATTGAAAGTCCATTCATTTTAATTTATTATTTTAAATTTTTATTTTAATATATATAATATCTTTCATTAAATTATCATAATAAAATATTAAAATATAATTAAATAGTTAAAAGTTATAATAAGTATGAACACTTCATTTTGATGACATGTTACTGTGTGTATATTTGTCCGTTTCCAACAACCGTACAATACACATACGACATATATTTACAAGTTTTAAAATATAAAATCAATTTTTCTGTAATTTTAATATGACAAATAATAAAAAATAATAATACATATGACATTTTTTTCAGTTTCGTTTTCTTTTGTCACGTGCTTTGTGTTAGGACCTCTGTAATGTTCTGTTTGGAACTCCTTTCAAGTTTTTAATGAATTTGCCAGTTTAAAAAAAAACAGTTAAATTTTATAATTTTTAAAGTTCTCATCAAAATCTATAAATTTTTAATTATTTATATATATATAAAAATATATTACCTATTATGTCATGTAATTTTAAAAATTTAGTGTGTCAATATATCTTTTTCTATATTATGTTCTGTTTTCGTATCAGTATCCATACTTTATAGAGTAAAAGTTTACATTTTCTATAATTTAAACTATGAGTGTTAGACATTTTAAGTGCTTGTGAATTTTGGGGTTTGATCTAGAAAATTTATAATCTTAATTCTTATTTTTCTTAAATTATAATTTAATCGAAATAATAAATACCAACAAAGTTCAACAAATTAATTGCGTTTCTTAAACAAAGTGTTTCAAATTCAAATCAAATTGTTTGTGCATAAATACCTTTTATTAATAGAGATAAAACTCATTTTAATAATTTTCAATGTTTTAGTAACAGACCGGGCATTGACCCGATTAAGGGCTTAGGTCACCAGGTTACTGGTTCAACCGTTAGGTCAATTATGTCAATTGTTAGCCTAATCAAATTAAAAAAAAATAATAATATATATTAATTTCTACGTCTCAACAAAATAATCTTGAGTCCTTGATTAGGACTACTTATGAAAGTAGTTAAAGAAAAAGAATCGAAGAGAAGAACAATCAAGTGTAGAAGATAACGTATTACTTCATATTAGGGTTATACAAGACCTGACTCGATGGGGGGGGGGGTGTTCCGGCCGAGCTAGGTCTAATTTTTCTAGACTTGGCTCAGCTTGGAGTACTTTCATGTCTTTTAAAAAATACTTTTCTTAAATTTTACTACATATATTTATGTTTTCTATTACTAATTATTGTTTTAATTGTAATAAATATATATGTATTATTATTTTTATCAATTGTATATTAAAAATTACATAAAATATATATTTAATCTCAATTAAATTAATATTTTTTAAGAAATAAATTAAATTAAATATATTTATTAATAAAAATATCATTAAATTGATTCATAATTAATATTTTTTATCAATATATACAAATTAAAAATATATAAAATATTTAAATAATTTAAGTAAAAAATGTAAAAATTTTGAAAAAAATAAAAAGTAACCTAATCAGACTTGGTGGCCCAACCCGGGTCTGACCAGGCCGAGTCACGGGTCGGGCCAAAACCGGCCCGCCCCGCCTCAGCTCATGTACACCTCTACTTCATGTGTTACATTTTCTTGTACAGACATATTTATTCCATGGATTAATATGTAGTTCTAGTTTTTCAGAAAAACTAGTACATAGAAAAAGCAGAGATTTTTGTATTTGTCTCTCTCTTCTTATAATTCCAAAAATAAAAAGGAAAACAAAGGAAAAAGAAATGTGTTTGTTAGTAACTTAGAATTCTCGTCATGGCCATGTCTATTTCCTCTTCTTTTTTTTTGGCCTGACTATTTCCTCTTTTATTTTTGGCCTGACTATTTCAGTATTTCCTCATTCATTTGTCAAGATTTCTCACCCATACATTTATTACAAAAAAGGAACGTCGTCATTCGTGGGTGGAGGGATACAGTTTAAGGTTTTTTCTTTTTCTTTTTTTTTTTTGTTTCTCTATAAAAATTGTGTAATTAGAATTTTAAATGAAAAAATCTTCTTCTAACATAATTTTTGTGAATACAATTAAATTCCAACTAAGAACTAAAAATAATTACTTCTTCTATGATAATCTTTTTCAAAACTTGTTTATATTATGCTGTTTGTTTGCGCTCTGATTATAATTGTAGTGTGATTATTGTTGGGAATTAATAATAATAATAAAATAATATTGTTATTGGAAGCATAAATCTGTTGCATCAGATTTGAATTTTAGAGATTTAGTTTGTTTTTGAATTAGTCATATATATGAGTTAACTAGTGGGTACATGATTTTAGGGATAAGTAGTTACTTTATTTTATTTATCTTTTATTTAATTATGTGTATTTCCTCTATAAAAGGAATTTGATTTGTACCTATCATTATGGAGCTATGAATGAAGCAAAATCATGAGAAAAAAGAAAAAAAAATTATGAGAGCTTCCATGTTTCTTTCTCCCAAAAATCCCAACAATTATAATCAAAGTTGATTATTTTTGTATTTTTTTTTTTATAAATGTTAATTATTTGGTGTGAAATTATTGAAATGGGTATGTAATAATAATAGTTGATAGATAGAAGGGTGAGAAAATTGATAAATTGTATAGGAGTAGAAATGAAAAAAAAAGTTAAAAATTAAAAAGTAAAATGTGATTTTAATAAAAATCAAAGTGTATTTAGATGTGATTGTTGCTTATAAAAAAATCAGATTATGTTACGATTTGCCTCAGAAAACAAGAAAATCTGATTATGATTTTTTCCTACGAAATGGTAGACCAGAAAAACTAAGCTTTACCATTTTGAGGGTGGACTACCGGAAAAAAAGATCAACCATTTTGACAAAATGTGAGAAAAAAAGCATTCGGAACCAAAAAAAAAACTCAAATTTGGCATAATCCATTGACCCCCTTCCTCTCAATCCATTCATCCTCTCAGGCCAAAAAAAAAAAATCCATTCATCCTCTCTCTGGTCTCTCTCTCTCGTTCTGTTTCTAGGCAATTTTAGTAGAAAACAAAAGAAATCACTACATTTTTAGACAAATCAACGAATAATTAAGAAAGAACCGATGAATCCAGCTAAAAGAAAACCTAGAAAAACAAATAGTGTGTGATTCAAGGAAATTTTCATAATTAAAACCAGCATCAAACGATAAACAACTGTTTATGAAGCGTCGGTGGTGAAATCATCGATATAACAGAAATTTCCATCGGAAAATTGCGACTGAAGGCAATTTCAGAAGCCAATGTATACAACTTAAAGGAATGATCATATTTCCAGACAAATTGAGGAAAAATTAAGAAGAAAGCCGTGAGAGAGAGAGAGAAAGAAGGAAGATAAAAATGGCTAAAATAAAAATTTGATTCCTAAATAATTTGCACAAAATAACATTTTAGCCCAAGACAATAATGAGTATTTACAATATAACTCAATATTGAGGTAAATAACCATTTTGCCCTTGTGATAGGTGATTGATTGTATTAGAGTATATGTAATTATAGGTATATATGTGGATTATAGGGTTATAAGTATAATTGAGTGTGTTTGATTATAAAAAAAAATCATGATTATAAAAAAAAATCACAAATGATCATGCTTATTATGATTGTAATCAGAGTAGATTATAGTCAGAGTGCAAACAAACGAAGCCTAATTAGTGGAGAAATATTTTTTTAGTAAGTTCATTTTTTTTTGGCCAACATTTATAAGTTCATTTATGCTTGTTAAACTTCAACAGATTTTTATAGTTGAACTTATTTTATATATATGTATAATCTTATAATGGTTTTCAAAATTTACTAATTATATTATGTAAACTTTTTATATACATATTTTTTTTTGTATTGTATGAACTTAAAAATATGATATGTCAAATTATATATAATACAATAAATAATGGATAATGACATTTGTAATTAAGTTCTACAACATTACTAAGTACAATTATTAATATACAGATATTTCCCTTTATATGTATACAAATAAGTTAAAATATGATGTTAAAAAAGGTTAAAATATGGCATAATTATCGTCCAAATGTAACTCCAAATCATGAAAATGTGTGTGTGTGTATGTACATATTGAAAATAATAAATAAATCAACAAATCATTAAATTAGTTCAATCTTTAAGGTCATTTTCACTAACTTTTTTTTTTGGCCTGAACACTAACTTCTTTTTAGTCAAACACTATTTTGACAAAAAAAAATTTTTATTTCATGCATGTACCTTCTGTAAGAATTTAGAGGCAATTTTCACACTCATGTTACTTGATATCAATTGTAATTATTTCTTTTTAACTTAAATTTATCATCATATAGATGACTTGTCTATTTGACTATACCCAAATTCCATTCGTATTATGATTTTTTCTTTTACATTCAGTCTTGACCAATTTTAAATCAGACAATATTCGAACAAAATACTTTGATAAAATGTATTTGGACCACCATTTTGATAATTAACTTTTAATGTGCAAACCCACGGATGGCCCAACAAACCACTAGCAACTCCATACCTCAATAAACATCCTTTTATGAATTTTGACCGGCTAAAAAGCAGTTTTAATACTATCAAATTATAAAGTAAGTATCAGTTGTATTTTTAAATTTTTTTTAGTCATTTTTATATTTAACTCAATTGTATTCTAAGACCTAATATCATTTAAATTATTTTGACATCATACTGATGTCAATATTTTTAAGGGTACAATACATAAAATGAGGAAGTTTAAGAGTAGAACTGATATAAATATAAAGTTTTTTGGTATAAATGATGTTAAAATAAAATAGGGAAAAAAGATACTTGTCATGTGACTATAATGTTGGCATTTTTTATTAACAATTTCAACGGATTTAGACCTCGGGATATAATTGAGTCAAATGAAAAAGTTTAAAAAGTATGCTTTCAATTTTTAACCTAATTTATTGTCTTACAATGTAAACAAACTGATTTGTTTTCCTCTGGATAATGTTGTAAAAAATTCTTCCCAATTTATCCACTTTTCTTTTTAATCTTCAAAATAATTTAAAAAAAATATAAAATAGGATATTTAAATTAACACATGTATGTAAAAAATCTAATTAACATATAATTAAATATTTGGATTTTGGAGATAATAACTCTTGAGGTGGAGGATATTATTCCCCAAAAAATGCATGTATTCAGATTTTCCCAATTGACAAATAGAGTAATTCCTTGATGGAAGAAATCCTCAATTTTAAAACGTTTCCCATCTTTTTTAGCAAACCCATATATATAGGTATATATGTACATTCATTTGGCTAATATCTCATATTATTAGCAAATCCATCTTTGAGTTACATGTATATTTGGACCAAATCTTACAGTTAAATATTAGATTGAAATTGGAATTTCAATGGCTGATTCATCACTCACATGGCATCTTTACCCAAAATAGAAATCTGCTTATCACCATTAAAACTATATTTCAAACTTGATTTATATATAATTAGTTTTATTGACGATTGACGACGATCATATATGTATGGAGTCTATGTTATTTGTTCTTAAAATTTACCAGATTTGTGGGTTGAATAAATATAATGGCTAGCTACCAGGTAGCAGCAGCCACTAACTTTTTAACTATATTTAGTTTAGATATAATCTCAAGATTTATTCAAAAAGTTTAGATAAGTTGGGCCCCGAAGGTTCACCAAGATCAAGGTAGGCCTCCAGGTTCTATGAAAATCGAATTCACGACCTTATAAGTTATGAGTCAACTCCTTGAGCCAACTTTTGTTGACTTAATAATATATCTATTTGAGGGATATATAAAAAAAAAAAGGCTAAAGTGTACTTTTTTGGTCTCATCTTTTATTTTGTTCAAATATCAATTTAGTCTTTTCTTGTTGCGCTTTTGTCTTTATATCTTTTGATCAGGTGCATAATTGGTCACATATCCTTTTTATTACAGATTTGGTCTCATATCTTTACAAAAAGTTTTACCGTGAGTCTCACAATGTGAAACCTTTTGCAAAAATATGAGACTAATTTTGCAGCCTAAAAAAAGACATGGATCCTAATTTGTAACTTGACTAAAAGATATGAAATCAAAAGTGTAAAAAAAAAATATACATAATCAAATTGAAATCTCAATAAAATGTGAGACTAAGTACATTTTCACCTATAAAAATTTAGAGACAAACATAGTTAGAATATAAAGATATATTTGAGTAGAAAAGATTATAATAATTTAACAAATCACATCTAGAATATAAATATTTAGACATACCATAATTTATTTTGAGAAAAAAAATGTGGAACAAAATATTCTGAGAATATTTGTGAGAAACCAGACACGGAAATGCCATATTGTGGAACTTTTTTATTGGTAATACATGATGTAACGATTGCATCGGTGCAATTGCTTTAATTTGATGTTTATTTCTTATTACATAGACTTTAAAAAAATTAAAATAAAATAAGACAAAAACACTTTTAGACCAACAACTCACATACTCAAATTGTGTGAAAGGAGAATTAATCAAGCATATAAAAAGTGTGATTTAGTGGATGCGGAAGAAAAGTAGGAGTTTAGACCTTTTGAAATATTTTATAAGAAAAAGTAAATAAAAAATATAAGTGAAATAATTAAGCCTATGGAATTTATATCTATATTTAATTGTTTCCTTCAAATTTTATGCATTATAATTTTAAAAAATCCTAACCCCAAAAATACAGTGCAAATCGGAAGCATGAAGAGGTGGTGACTGGTGATGAGTGACGCCTCTTGGCTCTTTGACTGCTACATTCCTTTTTTTAATTAAACAAAAAAAAAACAAATTTAAGTTTAAGACTTTGGGATATGGTAAACGGCATATATGTGTGACTCAGGCCACCCATATTAATATATTTTTATCTTTGGCATTTTCACACACATTTGTTAGCATTTTGGTACAACCGTACAAGCTAGCTTTTTTTTTTTTTTCTTACTTTCTGTTTTCATTTTTATTGGAAAACAAAATTAACTGAAAATATGTTTTGTACATAATTTTTTTTAAAATTACTAAAACCCTATTTTGGTCTCTCATATATTATATTTTTCTCAATTTGGTCCTCTTTAAATTTTATTTTTCAATTTAGTCCCTCACAAGTATTTCCGTTCTCTAAGTCATGTAGTATATTTTTCTCAATTTGGTCCTCTTTAAATTTTCTTTTTCAATTTAGCCCCTCACAAATGTTTCCGTTCTCTAAGTTAGTCTCCCCATCTAATTTTTAATGAAGTTGGTGTCGATATGGCACCGTTAAATGATAATGTACCAAGTTAAATGATGATGGAAGAACTAACTTTGTGTCACCATTTAACAGTGTCGCATCACCAACTTTGTTAAAAATTGGATGGAGAGACTAACTTTAATAACAGAAACATTTGTGATGGACCAAATTGAGAAAGAAAATTTAAGGAGGACCAAATTGAGAAAAAAGTAATAAATGAGGGACCAAAATAACATTTTAGTCTTTTTAAAACAGACTGAGAATATAAGGTTCAGTACATTCCAACACAATATAAGCACGTGATGAAAATAGAGAGGAGCTAATAATTAACAAAAGGTTCGGAACACAGAGAAAGATAGAGGAATATATACAAATTAAATGTAACAAACTAACCCTAGAAACTACACAAAGCAAAAAAGGGAAAATATGAGATCGAGAAGAAACAGAGTAGAAGCCACTAGCAGGGACGATGATGATTCAGCCTCGCGGTAAATGTGATTAACAGAAGAAATTAGAAATAAGAGTCCGGTAAGTATGCATTAATTGCATCAATAATCTCTTGTTGGTTGATTAATTTTACTGCAATTTAAGAATCGCTTTCAATAATTACGTTTTTTAATTATGTCCAAATATAATTATGCTCCTTTTTTCAAACTCCAGAGAGCTCGGCTTTGAGACTACTACCATAACTCATGAAAGAGGAATAGGCTCCGATTAAGGTATCTTAAATTGTTTTTGAATTTTGTGTTTAATTTTATAAAATCCTCTCTAGTTCTTTTTTATTGAAGAGCTTCTCATAGGCTAACATTAAAAATTCAACAGATTTGGAGAGGAAGAAGTGGGCAATTTTTCTTGCCGGGATAGTAATAGCATTATTGTAGATGTGATTGTAATCCACAGACCACAATTCATAAAGGAAAAACTAATTTTCAAGGGATTTTTGTTAATAAGGTATTATAAAATCCACAATTTCATGATTATAATCCATAATTCCATATGTACTTAGATGGTTAAATGGTCATTTTGGTCTTAAATGTATGTCTTAATATTTATTTTGGTTCTTTATGTTTTAAAATGTTCAAATTGGTCCTCAATATTGGCAAATTTTTTTTATTTTGATTCCAAACTATTAAATATAGTCATATTTCTTTCGTTTCAAGTTCAAATATGACGAGTTCAAAGTTATATATTGTTTTCAAAGAGTATTTTTTCTATTCAATTGAGGTCCTCAGTAAATAAGGTCAAATTGCTCTTGAAAGTAGACCGCTTATTTTATTGTCAAACAAGTAAAATTAATTATATATTTTTCATTTCATCAAGTTTGAATACGACGAATTCAGAGCTACGAGTTATCTTTTTTTTCATAAAAAAGTTATGAGTTACTCTTTACAAGTCCGTTAAACTTGAAATTAGAGAAAAGAGAAACATGACCCCAAATTCAATAGTTTGAGACTAAACTGAAATATTTTATCAATATTTAATTATTTATATTTATAGCCAATTAAAACATTTTGAAATATATAGGATCAAAATAACCTTTTAATTTGAGTGTACTTTTTTTTTTTCCCGTAAACACCTTTTGATTGTACTTAAATTTGTTAATAATTAATATGGTATAATAAAAATCTGTATCTTGCTCTTTTGGCCAAATTCGGTATCTTCTTCTGTTGTGAAAGAAATAGACATTTTTATGAGCATACTTGACATAGAGATCCGGAACATTAATATTGTGAACAAGAAAGAAGGATGCATTCAGCATTTGTAATATACAATTAAACACGCATAGGCATAGCCAAATATATATATATATATATATATATATATCTTATCTTATATTATATGGCTCCACCTCTTTCTGGTCGTCCATGTTTAAAACTATAGTCTATGAAATTAAAAATAAGAGAAAATTTACTATTTGGTCTCTCTTTCTTTACCAAGTTAACAATTTAGTCCCTTATTTATTTTATATACATATTTGCGTGTCCGTTAGGGCACGCAAAGCCCCTAGTATAGTATATATATATATACACACACAAACGCACACACACATTATACACAGTAAACAAAATAATTTGTTTAGTTTCCACAAGTTTTATTTTTTTTCTTTAAATAAAAAAGACAAAAGCACTAATTTTGTCCTCAAACTTTATACCAATGGTCATTTTGTCCTCAATCTTTTTTTGCTCTTAATTTTGTTTCCAATGTTTTACATTTTAGTCAATTTTATCCTTTGATTAATTTCTTTCAATAAATTAATGACAAATTACATCTTATTTTTCAATCTGAGTTTCTTTTTCTATCAATTTTATACTATATATCATTAGCCACGTAGATTCTGTCGATAATATTTTTCTAATATAAGAGCAAAGAATAAAATTGGTCAAAATATAAAATATTGAAGACCAAATTAACCGTTGATATAATATTCTGGGACGAAATTACGTCCCCCTCAAAAAAAGAAAGAAAGAAAGAAAGCCCTCAAAAAATTTTCACAGGAAACACGTGGCTTTCCCATTGTAGTTGTAGAAATCCATTGGCTATGAATCCAATCTCCACCATCCCCTTTTCATTCTTCATTTTGCGTTTCAAAATCTATATATATATATATATATATATACCAACCCCCTTCCCCCATATGTATTATGCGTCCTTAAGTCTCTCACAAATTCTCTCTCTCTCTCTCTGTTTCTCTGTTTCACTCACTCAGTATAGTAATCGGTGATCCAAAAGCCACCATACATCATAATTCATCACTATGGTGGCCATCATCGTCCTCCTCCTTCTTCTTCCCTGTATTATCATCCTCCTAAGAGTCGCATACGAAACGGTATCATGTTACTTTTTAACCCCAAGACGCATCCACCTAATGATGTCAAAACAAGGCGTGCGTGGTCCAAAACCTCGCTTCATCACCGGAAACCTCCTCGACATGGCGTCGTTGTTCTCCTCCGCCACTTCCGGCGACATGTCGTCCATCTCTCACGACATTGTTTCCCGTGTCCTCCCTCACTTCGCCGCCTGGTCCGCCGTCTACGGCAAACGCTTCCTCTTCTGGAACGGCACCGAGCCTCGTCTCTGTCTCACCGAAACCCACCTCATCAAAGACTTCCTCTCTAAATACGCCACCGTCTCCGGCCGATCTTGGCAACAACTTCAAGGTTCTAAGCATTTCATCGGCGGTGGACTTCTCATGGCGAATGGGTCACTCTGGTATCACCAGAGACACATCGTCGCGCCTGCATTCATGGGAGACAAACTCAAAGTATGTAACTCATTATTAATTAATTAGTTAGTTGATTTGTGATTGTGATTCATTGTGGGTTTTTGTTTAACAGGGGTATGCTGGGCATATGGTGGAGTGTACCAAGGAGATGCTGGAATCGCTTTTGAATGTGGTGGAGAAAGGACAGAGTGAGGTGGAGATTGGTGAATACGTCACCAGACTCACTGCTGACATCATTTCAAGAACAGAATTTGGTACTAGTTATGAGAAGGGGAAACAGATTTTCCATCTTCTTACCATGCTTCAGTCTCTCTGCGCTCAGGCCAGCCGTCATCTCTGTTTTCCTGGTAGCCGGTATGTTTCTATATAACCCAATATAGGATTAATTGCAAGCAAACTTCTTGTAATCTGGGTAATTAAATATTAGGTAATCGTGGTTCAAAAAAGTGTCAAATTCGAATTTGAAGTTTATTCCATTAGTCCTTGTAATCTGAGGGACTTAAAGACTGAGTTTTTCTGGTTTAAAAAGTATCAAAAGTATTAACGGATACCGTTGCTTTTATCAAGATTTCACTGCTTGTTTCAAGTTATTATTTCATTGAGTTCTCTAATTCATCCTAGAATAGTCTAAAAAGTTTATTAAAAAATAAACTTTTTAATTCATCTCAGAAAATAAAATTAAGAAAGAGTAAAGATGATAAATTTTTTAGACTATTCCTCAATAAATAAAGAATTTGAAGCAAAGAAAATCTTGAAAGGAATGGTGAAATCTTGATAAAAATGCTATGATCTGTTAATTTTTTGACGAAAATATATTACAGGAATCCTTTCTACTTCAAGTCTGATTTTGACATATTTTAAATTACAGGGACCCAATCTCTAATTACTTTAAACTACATGGACTTTCTTTGCAATTTACCCTATAATTTATGTCTCTATCTCTGCTTCTCTCTGTTTTTCTCTGTCTGTGAATGATGATATGATATGATTGCAGGTATTTTCCGAGCAAGTACAACAGGGAGATAAAGTCCTTGAAGAAGGAGGTGGAGAGATTATTAACAGAAATAATAGAGAGTAGGAAGGACTGTGTGGAAATAGGAAGGACCAATTCGTACGGGAATGATCTGCTGGGGATGCTGTTAGATGAGATGAAAAAGAATAAGAACAATAATAAGAAAGGGGATGGGTTTAGCTTGAATCTTCAGATGATTATGGATGAATGTAAGACTTTCTTCTTCGCCGGACATGAAACCACCGCTTTGTTGCTGACGTGGACCGTCATGTTACTCGCCACCAATCCTGAATGGCAGAATAAGGTTAGAGAAGAAGTCCAAGAGGTCTGCAATGGTCAAACTCCCACCCTTGATCACCTCCCTAAACTCTCTCTCGTAAGTCATCTTCTCAATCATCATCTTTTCAATTTCCTTGTCTTTCCAAATTGAATCTTCTAAATTCTAAGGGGAGTTTGAAGGTTAGTTTCTTACAATATGATGAATTCATATCGTAATTTTTGTTGAAAGAGGTGCTCACATTTAGTGTCTCAGAGTAACTTAAATAAAATGTCTCTAATGAAAAATAAAAAACAATTCATCTAAAGTTATAGAGGAAACCTAGTATTTTGGTCATTGAATTGAATTTATACTAAGTTAACTAATCAGTCTTTGAATAATCAAAATGTACGATTTGGTTCTCGAAATATTTCAATTGTCAATTATTTGGTCACTAGCGATGATTTGGTCCTTGAATTTGAACTAATTTTGTATTTTTAAATTCCTGAATTAGTACTAAATTAATACTATTTTCAGTATTTTATCCTGAATTTGAACTAATTTCATATTTTCTTATACTTGAATTTGAATGAAATTAATATTATTTAGTCTTTAAATTTAAATTAATTTTATACTTTTTGATTCCTGAATTTTTCTAAATTTATACTATTTGATCTTTGAATTTGTACTTTTTTCTCTCGAAATTTGACTCAAGAATTAAATTGTTGACAATTATAATAATTCATGGGCCGATTAGCAACTTTTTAATTATTTAAGGACTGATTATTGATTTGCCGTAAAATCATGAACCAAATAATAAGATTTCTCAAAATTATATTATAGGATTCAAATCTCTCATCCCATCTCTCTCTCTATTCTTAATAGTGAAATCACTAAAATAAGATTCACTAAGGGGACGTGGCATAGTAATTTTTTACTGAGTCCTTGAATCGAGTGACAAGAGTTAAAATTCCATTTGTTTACTACAAGCAATTTTGCCTTTTGTGAGGAATGGATTCTTCCCAAAATATGAGAAAATCACACCTTTTCTGCTAGCATATGACAAATTGAAATTACCAATCTTCTTTTTTTCTTCCGATGAAAGGAATCACTTTTTTTTTTACTACTATTGGAGGGGAGTTTTTTCGGTTAGGTTCTGTATATACTAACTATATTTATATATATTTATATATAGCCTTTTGGGAGTAGAGGATAGTAGGTAGGCTGTTTGAGAAATTTAATAAATCATTAATTTCAAGTCGCTATTTTTAATAATATTAATTGAGCTTCGATGTAATAATCAAGAAAAATGAATGGAGGAGATTAATTAGCCTATGAGTTGTAGGAGCAAAGCTTAATGGTGCCTAGAGATCATAGAATAGGGGTGTAGTTCAGAGGTGAACTTTTTAAGAGTAATGAAAATATTTTTATTTATTTATTATGGAGAGCATTGCAAGAACAAGACAATGTGTGTGAATAGAATAGCACAGGGAGAGGAAAAAAAGAAAAGAAAAAAAAAATAAAAAAGATTCATTAATTTAATGATTTTCTGTGCACTCGTGCGTCCGCCGGTAGTTGGTGTTAGTTTTAAGGAATATTAAAAACGAGGGGTATCTTTCTTTTTTAGTGTCGGAATACCCCCCAAAAGCTAATTTTTTAAACCCCCCCAAAAAAAAAACACTGTTGATTTGGTCCACGAGGCCTTGTTTTCTTGGCCGAAAAAGAACCAAAACCAAAAGGGAAAGAAGCAAGTGGACCCTCTCTCTCTTTCCTACTCAATCCCACAAGGTTCATGGCTACCCACTATACACAGGATAAACTAACATTATCAATTTGATTTTGATTATTAGAACGATAGTGCAAAAAACTAGATCAGACCCGGTAAAAGGCTTGGGTCACTGGTTCACTGGTTCAACCGGTTGAGTCGATTTACTTAAAAATACATTTTCAAATATACATATTCATCAAATACATATTGATATATTACAATAATTTAAATTTAAAGTAAAAATTAAACATAACCATATGTCCATCACATATAATAAGTGTTAAATATTTAATTTTTTATTTTTTTTATTTTTTTTAATTTTTTCAAATATTTTCGGGTCAACCGGTTTTCCGGTTTAACTGGTCGATTCAAGCGGTTTGACTCAGTTCACCACTGGGTCAACTGCAGGTCGATATTTTATTTTTTCCGAACCGGAATGGTGTTCGGTTCACTGGTTGAACCGGGCGGTCCGGTCTGATTTTTTCTACATTGATTAGAACATTATTATTATTATTTTTATTTGTAAAAGTTTACTGAGAAAATGTACTATTTGGTTCTTCAATTTTTACACTTCTAACGATGTGGTCCTAGAATTATGACAACTATTTAGTTCTTAAACCTTTCTTCTTTACTTAAACTAGTGGCGTAGAGAGGATTCCCTGTAGTACACTACAAGTTACAAGTGTACTACTATTCCTTCCCTTTTCAGCATTACTCCTATAGTGCACCGTAGGGGATCTACTCCCGACGTAGCTGTTAAATGCACATATGTCACCACTAAATGTCACAAATTAATATTAGATGTACAAAAATTAAGATTAATAACCACAACTAGTCTCAGTCGTTTCAATCTCCATCACTATTTTTCCTAATTTTTGCAATCGCAACAATCAGGGTTGAAGAACACTCTGAGAATTAAGATTCATCACTACTTAGTCTCAAATCTCAATCTCACAATTCTTATCGGTTGAAACAATGGTACTTCAACTTAGGTTTATATTTGATTTTCTAGCTAATTAAGATGCTACAATAACATTTGATGCATGGTTATGAAAAATTAGGAACCGAACAAGTTATCTATTTCTATTTTTCAAAGACTAAATCGTCTACGGAGTAAATCATTGATTTGTTTTTTTTTTTTAATATATATTGGTGCAGTTGCATATGGTGATAAACGAGGCATTGAGGCTATACCCACCGGCGACAGTGCTGCCAAGAATGGTATTTGAGGACATAGTGCTTGGTGACCTTCATATCCCAAAGGGAGTCTCTGTTTGGATTCCGGTTTTAGCTATCCATCATAGCAAGTCACTCTGGGGTGAGGATGCTAATGACTTCAATCCAAACAGGTTCGCTTCAAAATCTTTCACCCCAGGACGCTTTATACCCTTCGCTACTGGCCCTAGAAACTGTGTGGGACAAGCTTTTGCTATTATGGAAGCTAAGATCATTTTGGCTATGTTAATCTCCAAATTCTCCTTCACCATTTCTGATAATTACCGTCATGCCCCTGTCATTGTTCTCACTATCAAGCCCAAATATGGAGTTCAAGTTTGTCTCAAGCCCATCATCCCTACAAAATAAATAAATAAATTGTTTATTTATTTATTCTGCCTTCCTGCTTTCCTTGAGAGTTATTTTCCTATTATTTGGTAATTATTATTTTATGAGGATGGAGGGAGAGAGAAAAAGAGATTAGGATTATTTTATCGACATATAAATAATAATTAGCTTCAGATTCATTCACCTCTTGTTAATTTTTTTTTTCAGTTTCTCATCATTTGTAATACTTTATGCAGTACCGGAGATCCATGAGGATCTGTTTTTGGTTTGGTTTATTGTGTATTAATTAATCAATTATGAGTTATGACCCATGAACTTTGCTTAGCGAGTTTCATAATTTTTTTTTGGTTAATGGGTCATTTTGATCCTAAATGCATGCCTTGCATTAATGTTGATTTTGGTTCGTTATGTTTTAAAATATTCAAATTGGTCTTAAATGTTGGCAAAATGTTTTATTTTGATCCCAAACTATTGAATATGACTCATTTCAAATTCAAACGTGACGAGTTTAGAGTTATGTATTATTTTCAAAGAGTACTTTCTCTATCCAATTGAGATCGTCAGCAAACGAAGTCAAATCCTAAAAGTAAACCGCTTGTATCATGGTCAAAGTCAAACAAGTAAAGTTGATTATATCTCTCTTGTTTCAAATTTGAATGCGACAAATTTAGAGCTACAAGCTCCTCTTCACAAATCCTTTGAACTTGAAATGAGAGACGAGAGAAATATGATCAAATTCGATAGTGTGGGACCAAAATGAAACATTTTACCAACATTTATGACCAATTTGAACATTTTGAAACATAATGAACCAAAATCAACATTATGACATACATTCAGGACCAAAATGACACTTTGACCTTTTCTTTTTCTACAAATATTGTTTTAGTTTTTATATTTATGATCAAATTCAATTTGTTTCTTATGTTTTATTTGAATTAATTTTATGTTTTCTTAATATTTTTTGGAAAATTCAATCTTGTCCTAATACTTATATAAATTTTTAATAAAATTATCTAATATTTTTCACATATATTACTATGTTTTATGTTGTTCATCATTGTTGGGAATAATGGAGGCAGCGCAGCGGAAAAACGGTAAAATAAAATTTTTAGCACAACTCTATAATTTCCTTCCAGGATCCACTATCTGAATTTATGCTAGTAAAGAAAGAATGTATACCTCAAATCAATCGGTGGGTTTGAATTCTGCGATTCCAAGAAGTCCACTCCAACGTGTCATTCCTCTGCCGGTAGTCCACACGAACAATTTTGTAGACACAGAAGTGCTAGCCTCCAATTCTTTTCTCCAAAAGAATTCGGGGAATCCAATCTACGGTTCTTGAATGATCAAGAACAATTCTTGATCTCCAAGAATTGGTGGCGCAAGTCTCACACACTAACCCTAAGGATTTTAGGGTTTTGGTCAAACTTCTCCTCTCACTTGGAAAAGTCGACTTCTCTCTCTAAGAATTAGGGTTAGGCGAATTTTTTTAGTCACACTAAAGCTTAAGTCGACTTTCCCTTATGTGTGTGTATATATATATTTTTCCATTCCTAAAATTAGGGAATAACTAATCTAATTAGTGAATCCCTAAAATCTTGAATATAATAATCTCATAATTAATATAATTTAGGGAATCCCTAAATCTTGATTTATAATATTACATTAATATTATAATTCAAAATTTAATAGGCAATTCAAATTTGAATTTTAAGATCAAATCTTGAAACTAAATCTTGAATGCTAAAACCCTATTGGTTGGAATGTGTCATGAGGAATTGAATTTATAATTAAAATATTACTTTAATATTTTAACCCTAAAAATTCGACTTGCATTATTTAAATTCAAAATGCAAGATCAAATCTTGCATTTGAATCCCAATCCATGCGCCATCCTCACAATATATATATATATAGGAATTTAATAATTAAAATAACAACCCTAACTCTTAGTTAGTTATAACCAACTTATTAATTCCTAGCAATATTGAATTAAAATATTACCCTAATATCTTAATTCAAAATTTGAATCTTGAAATCAAAATCAAATCTTGAATTCAAATTCAAATCTTGATTCTAATTAACAAAACATTTTCATTTATTAAAATCAAGTGGTATGAGGCGCCACCTCCTTCCTTGTTATCACAATATTAGTGAATTTAATAAATCAATAATCCCCTAACTTATAGGAAGCTTATTTAATTTATTATTCCCTAATATTTCAAACAAGAATATAATTGTAAATAGATTAATCAAATTAACTATTTAACAATTAATATATTTAAACTTGTCTAACAAATTTAAATATCACAAACGTAGATATTATTTAAGACAAGATTTCATGTCCTAAGACATTCAACTATGTTTTAAATTGTGTCACTAAAGTGACTCACGAATTAACCCTAATTCGTGTCCCTATTATGGTATCTTGATCTTGCTCGTGTGTGACCCAGCAGGCCTCACGTGAAGTTGGCAGCAAGCCATCTCTATGACTCACAAGTTGAGAGTGGATTCTAGCAAGCCATCACGACTACCCAAAATACGTGAGTTATCGTTTTAACAAAACCGATTTAACCTTAGTACCACCTTGTCATAATCCCTATTGTCACACGATATTTTGGTCTTGGATAAGGCACGGGAAAGTCATCATTAATCCAAACCATAACTTTCTCGATTCCTTGAGTTAGTCCCATTTCCCTGTGTGGCCACACATTCCTTGGACAGACTCATCGAGGGCGCCAGTTAAATATCTCTCATCTTAATGAGGGACAAAATTCCATCTTGGTCAACCACATTCCTCAGCACGGTAAACAACTAAACCCGTACCTAGCCTGTATGGCTACCCTGTTACAGGCAACGTTGGACTAGGCCAAAGTTCAGCATCTACAACGCCGGAATAGTCAAGACCTCAGGTCTAAGGGCATCGTGATAGGTGTACAGGAGAGACTAGCTTATGACTAAACCCATGCAGGACTCTTCGGGTCGGTCCAACAACTTGTAACCCTTTACATAATTGCGCCATGACTCTCGAGAAGCATCAAGTGCATGTATCTCTATACACCGAGGTCATGCTGGTCTTAGTTCATTCACATTCCCACGTGAATGATAGACCAGGGACAATTTAGATTAATTATCACATAATTAATCAAGGACTGTTATCACAGTAAACATGCTAATAATATGATAACCACATAATTTATCATCTATAAATTAATCAGAATAATATGTTCAAACAAACACATATATATAAAATGATTAGCCCTAGGGTACGATCTCCATCAACCATTGCACTAGATGTTTTTTTTTTGTTCAATGAAAGTTTAGGTGAGTTGGGCCCCGGGGGCTCACCAAGGCCAGGGCAGGCCTCAAGGCTCTATGAGCGCTTACAGAGGTACTTACAGATGGCCTACCAACAAGGCCCTCACATCAGCAGTGGAATTCGAACTCACGACCTTGTGGGTTATGAGTTGACTCCTTACCAACTGGGCCAACCTTTGTTGGCATTGCACTAGATGTTTTGAGTCTTAATTTTAATAAAAAATAAATTTATATTAAAATATTAGTAATAGGTGAAATAATAAACACAATGAGATAAAACTCTAATTTTGGAATTTAAAAATATAAAAAGGTAAGGATTAATTAACCGGATATTTTTGTAAGAAATTTTAACAGTAGGACGGAATTGAGTCTTTCTCAAAACATAAAAGACATTATTCAATCTAACCTCAAACATAAAGGGTTAAAAAAGTATTTTGCCAATTTTTTAGGTCAAATTGCACTTTTGGTACCATGATCTTTTAAAAGTGATACTTTGGTACCCTGTTCTTTGTCTCGTTAACATTTTGGTGGCCCGTTCTGTTATTTCAAAAGTGACATTTTGGTACCATGTTTTTTGCACCGTTAACACTTTAGTACCCTGTTCTATGGACCAATTTCACTTTGGTACCGTGTTCTTTCACAATTTATTACCATGTTCTATCTTTTTTAGGGTACCAAAGTGTTAATGGTGCAAAGAACATGGTACCAAAATCTTAACAGTGCAAAAATAGAGTACCAAAGTGTCACTTTTAAAAGAATAGGGTACCAAAGTGTAATTTATCCTATTTTATTTTTTTAACCTTTTTGTCTTAATGATTGAATATGATTATATCCCTCTTCTTTTAAATTTGAATACGACAAGCTCGGAGCTAAATGTTTTTTATGAGTTATTTTTTTATCTAGTTGGAGTCCTAATTAAAGAAGGTCAAACATCCTAGTGGGCCATTAATTTCACGGTCAAACGATAGAAGTTGGTCATATATCATATATTTTTTGTTTCAAGTCCAAATGCGACGAGTTCGAAGGTACGAGTTACTCAAAATTTCTTTCTCTGTCTAGTTTAAACCGTTAACAAATAAGATCACATCAAGCTTGAAAATAGATGTAGGAACGATTTTTCACTTTTTGGTCCCAAACCAACTTTTGGGTCCAATTTAACCTCATTTGTTCACTATTATAATTGGAAAGCCAAAAAAAAAACTAATCAAGAGTAATTTATAATTCTAAACTACTTGTATTATGACTTAAAATGAGAAAAATATTACTAGAATCTCTTGTTTAATCGTGAAACGAACGACCCATTTTTGAGTCTCTATTTAACATTGTTTATTGACAACTCCAAATTAAATGGATAGAGAAATGACTTGTCAAAAGCAACACATAATTTGGAATTGTCACAATCGAAATTGAAATAAAAGACATAACAACATTAAATCGTTGGGACTAAAAAATGAAAATTTATGAAAACATGTAGTACCAATTCCGCAACACAAAAGAAAAATAAATAAATAAAGTTTGATTGAAACTTACCACAAACATATGACGCCAAAAGTGTAATTTAATTTGGCTCTTTTTTTTTGAAAAAAAAAATGATTATGCTTTTGTGTAGAACTTCAATTATACTACATTGATGAAGAGATAAGAAGAGGAGGATAAACTAAGGGGATTTGTGTCATATAAAACTATATCTATGTGTGATTTGTGTCAATCGGGTCAAAATTTGCACTCAATTGAGTACAAAAAAGAGATAAAGTAACTGATGCAATGCATGCCTGAGCACTCTTTAGATAAACTTGATATCAAATTCTCATAAACAAATTACTTTAAAGAAAAGACACGACTGAACCACTGAGTGAATTTCATAAATAACTATTCAAATCATTAATTAATAATGGTAATTGAAGTCTTTTTGATTGAGATGAACAGAGTCCCCTAGTGGTTAAAGAGTTTGAATGTTCAAGTCTCTTTTCCTATATGTCATACAATTAATATTATTAGGTCCGAAAAGATGTGTAAAAAGGGCTTTTTCTTTAGGGTTGATGGATGGTGTGACACTTTAGGACAAATATTAATTTGATTCTGTATATTATATAAAAATTTTCGTGTTTGTTGAGATAATTTAAGAAAGTGGTAGCTCAACTTTAATTTGCAGAATGAAAAATATACAAGAGCTGAGGCAAGTTGTGAGTGAGAAATGAAATTAAAAAGTAGGGTCAGTATCTCCATTTAGGAAGCTTTAAAGGGTGATTTGTGAGCCACCTTATCATTCTGCTTCTCCCACTAGTCATGTTTTATCATTCTTTTATTAGTGCAACCATTATTTCTTTAAGGCTTAATTAGTTTAGTGGTCCCTATAATATATATATATATTATATATCAATTTTCTACTAAATTTTTATCATTAGATCTTTATATTTTTATTTTGTTTGTTATCAAAACTCCATTGTTAAATAATAACAGTATTCTTATACCAGTGATCCAATAAATTTTTTAGTTCAATACCGGGTCTAATTTTTAAAACACTATAGGTCAAAGGGTCAATTTTAGTCCTATATGTATGCCCTCGTGTTATTTTGGTCCTTTATATTTTAAAATGTTCAAATTGGTCATAAATGTTGGCAAAATATTTAATTTTGGTCCCAAACTAATGAATTTGATCATATTTTTCTTGTCTCTCATTTCAAGTCCAAAGGATTTATTAAGAGTAACTCGTAGCTCTTAATTCGTCGCATTTGAACTTAAAGCGAGAGAGATATAATCAATTTAGCTTGTTTGACCATGATACGATCAGTTTACTTTCGGGGCCAATATGACCTTGTTTGTTGATGGTCCTAGTTGAATAGAGAAAGTACTATTTGAGAATAATACGTAGCTTTGAACTTGTCAAATTCAAATTTGAAACGAGATAAATATGATCATATTCAATAATTTGGGATTAAAATGAAACAATTTGCTAACATTTAAGATAATTTGAACATTTTGTTCAAAAAAAAAAGATAATTTGAACATTTTGAAACATAAAGGACCAAAATGAACATTAGAGCATACATTTAGGACCGAAATGATCTTTTGACCTATAATATTTTAAAAATTAGAGCACTTTAATTTTCTAATTTTCCCTCCATATATATATATTGTTTTGAAATTTGTGTGCTAACAAAAGAACTACTTACTTTTATTTTTTTCTTTTTCAGAATATCTTCCTACACCCTACTCGATCATAGAAAATTAACTTGTTAGATTACGGCTAGACACTCAAGCGATGACTCCTCTTAATAATATTTTTTTAATGACTTTTTCCATGCACAATGACCATTAAGTTTGAATCTATGACCAAATATATATTTATTCTTTTAAATCTATAGTGTTAGCTCAGTTATATTATATATATATATATATATATATATAGTATCTCCCATTCTCCCTCACAATTCAGGCTTGGTTGTCTTAGAGTTGATACTTTAGTGCAAACTTAAAATCACTTTAAAAATTTAAAATGCCCAAGGAGTCATTTTGTTTTCTTTTTATCTTTTCCAGTCCATTTTTCTATTCACGAATTTAATTACTTCATTAGTTATGTATTTTTGTTCTCGTTGTCATTTTGCACCCTTTTATATACTTACAAATTCATTGTAAAATCTTAAAAGGAATTAGATACATAAATTGGCTGAAAATGACAAAATATAAGAACAATAAGGTGGTTATTTATATAATTTAATATAGTTGAAAATTCTAAAAGCTAGATAGCATGAATAATTACAATAGATTGAATGCCAAATTGCAATTTTTTTAAAATAAAATTAAGTGAGAAATTTCAGTAAAAAAAAGTAGAAAAAGTGCAACTGCTCTTAATTATTAAATATGTAGTAGTAAATATTTAATGATAATTTTTAGCCAATAAAAATTAATTAGTGGACAGAGTATTGGAGAGTTTTCAATGAAGAATCTCAATCACAAAATTAAATGGATATATTAAAATTGGGTTAGGTAATTAGCTTATGATTAAAAGTAGTGATGTTAAAATATCTTCCGAGGTAATTAAGTAGGTGTTTGGCCACTATGAGTCTATCACCCAACTCCTCGAGGGAAAAAATTTATATACAGTTGCTTATATTTTTGCTATGAGGTTTTCCAATCACAAGCTTCAATTACATTCTCTTTCTTCAATGATTGGTTGTGCAAAATGTTATATCTAATACTCTCTTTCTACTATGATTGATCATGCAAAACAAATTTGCCACGTGTCATATTTTTATTGGAGAACCTTATAGCAAGCATATAAGGAACTGCATATAAGTCTTGCCCCTCCTCAAGCCAACTCACACAAACACTAACACCACACAGTTTAATATTTTAATCCTTTATTGATGATTGCTGATTTAGATTTAATTAATCGAAAAAGATTATCCTATCATATAATCATTAGATTCGATGTGAACCATTATTATACACCACTTAATTATATTCACATATGCTTCCATGGATGGCTTTTCAGTCACCGAAAACAACACATTAATTGTTTATAAGAATGTGGAGAGAGCTGACTAATATTAATGCTAGATTTTTAGTTAACTTATATTTGATTTATTATGTTGCACGATATCTTTTCACATTTCAATATCTATTCCATAAAAAAAAATTGATTTATTTGTATCAATAAAATTGATTTTTCTTACATAGTATATATGTATTTCTTTCAAAATATTTTACTTAACTGTTTTTAATATAAATAAAATCAGTGTTTATAGGCTGGTCTTTTTTGGTGAATTCTAATAATATATAGCCCATTAGTTAGCATGAATTATGCAAACATTTTATAATTAATTGTTCAATGTCTTCAAATAAATGTAATGTTATTAATTTTAGTTTTTATGTTAAAAACAATTTTAAAAGCATTGAAAAAAATTAAATTGGCATCAAATATCTTTCACATATTTCTGCACGATATCTTTCACATATTTCTTATAATGTTAGTTTCTTTTTTTTTTTTCCGGTTAAGTCATGGGTATTTCTCGTCTATCCATGTAACAGTTTAAGCGAAGATTAATCTCATTCGGGCCTCAGAGACGAAATGACCAGAGCCCTCCTAATAATGTCGACTCTAAAGATTGAATTTGGGTTCTCTCTCTAGAATGTAGCCCACTTAACTACTACATCAAACACTTATTGGTTCTTTTCTTTTTCTTCATAACAGCACGGGCATGTATACTAAAGGAGCGAGATTATCATTAGTTATACCCACTTTATCTTTATACACATTGCAATACATTATTCAAATATGTCTTTTGATTCCTTTTTTTTATTTGTGACATACTTTTCATGACGATATTCATTAATTCAATATATTTAACATTCTAGTAGACTTAGGCTACATGCATATTTTCTATAGTACTATCATATTTATACACAAAGATAAGAAGATGATGCATATATCAAATATGATATTGATCGATGTGAGTGTTTTACATCAAGTAAATATGAAATAATTGAAAATATCTTCATTATTTAATTTCTTTCATATATATATATATATATATATTGTTCATACTTTTGTTTATAACTTTGTATATATCTCTATGTGCGTGTAGAGAGACAAACTTAACACATATCGTTGCCCATGTGCAAGATAAAAGTTGTTTAATTAATATTATATAAAAGGTGATAGTGTCAAAGTATAGATGATAAGCCTCTACTTCGAATACTGATTTTGGTTTAATAATTAATAAATGTAATTTTTTATGATCAAATTGTTTTGAGATATCAAATCATGCGCCACCATTCATATCAACTCCCACCACCTCTTTCCTACCACTCTCTCATTACCACAAAACCCAAAGAAAATCACTAAATTATATGACATTCTGTGTACTGACCAACAAGTGCCTCACAGTTCAAAAGGGGACTGAGAAGAGAAATAATAACAATTATAATAATATTATTCTCATTATTATTTTATATTTCAAATCAAACTCTTTGTCCTCCTTCCTTGTGTGTGATTAAGTGGATGACCATTATTATTTAATCAATACCTCTTTTCTACCACTTTGTCTCTTTCAATATACTCCCTACTCTCAACTTTCTTTTGGACAATTATGGTGTGACTTAAATTATGCTATAACTTTGGTTTAAGCTTCAAATTGGAAACACAGAATAATATATTTTACACCCATTTTTGTAAGCTATCTGACTTCTATTTTGACTTCTTTATGAAATGGAGTGAACTAATTAAAAACAAGTTGCCATTGAATATTTATATATGAAAGAGTAAAATAAAGATTTTTCGTTTTAATCATTGTTAGACGTATTGGAGATATAATATTATATTATTAACTACTATTTCCATGAAAAAAATCAACATTTTGATATAAAAAGTGCTATTATATATAGTTGTGGTTTTAGAAGGAATTCACATTTCGCTCCACTAAGATGCTTGAAGTTCATGGCATTTCAAGTGGACATATCTTTTGTGTCATTTTATCAATGGAGAAAATCATAATTATATATTAAAATTTCAATTTAACTCTTAAAATCTTACAAGCTTAATAAATTGATCTCAATCTTAAATAAAATCTATATTTATTAGGATCTAATTTAGATATTGATCTTATATATATGATTTTACATTTTATTATATCTCACTGATTCTACAATCTTACTATTTTGTTATGGAAATTTACATTCTCTTAAAAAATACATTTAAATATCACTATTTTATGAAAATCATTTTAAAACATATTGTTTGATGACTTATGAGATATTTTATTGAAATATGATAAATCTTGAATATTATAAATGACTTTTTATACTATTAGTTACTTTACTTATATGTGAGTGTGAGTGTGTGTATATATATATATAATGACACCAACTGAGGTTAGGTCTAGTGGAAGAGCTAATCTCTTATAACATGGTGAATCTAGGTTCGAATCTCCGCTGAGAGAGATACTCACATACATTTAATGTCTGATTGTGCTTTGAAATATAAGATTACCTCTATTGGAAGATACGTATAAGAAACCAATATATATATATAATGAAATGCAAAAGTAAAATTAGTATATTTTGGTACTTTTAAATTAATTTAGTTACGTATGATCTAAAACATGTATCATTATTTATATTTAGATAAACTCTTAAGATCTTACGATTTGATTTACTACTTTTTTTTTTGTATAAACTAAGGCTATGTTTGGGAGTTTTAGTGAGGATGGAGAGGAGAAGACATTAATGGACACTAACAGAGTGGAGTGGAAAGGATATTAATGGACTGAGTAGATATGTTGTTTGGGAGTTTTTAGTGAGGACAGGAATGGACACATGATAATCTTGTCATAAGTTAATAATATTTGAAATAATTTTATACATTTTGGTCCCTGAATTTGTACTAAATAATATTATGGTTTAGAAAGATCAATAATATTAATAAAATCATGGGGTATAATTGCCTTAAAATTTTTAAAGTTGTCATCTCCATCCTTGGCACCCCAATTTGGGGGGCCAGCAAAAATTAGATTTTGGGGTGCCAAGGGGTGCTTTGGAGGCACCCCTTCTCCATTCCTCTCCTCCCTCAAAAAACATCCAAACAACAATTTTTAATTTTTTGTCCCTTCCACTCCTCTCCATTCTCTCCCCTTGACACCCCATCCAAACACACCCTAAGGGTATCCACTGTCAAGAACAGTGACTAATCTTTTTGTTGCGGTCCTCTATTTAAGGGTTAACAGCTAGCCAAATAATGTTTTCTATACCCAAAGGTAAGATTCGAACCCCCACCACTTACTTAAGAGACCAAAGTAAGAAATCACTAGATCATACTCATGTGGTTGATATACTCCCCTTTGAATTTACTTAAACTCACCTTTTTGACAACCTTTGAGAGAATTCTAAATTTTAATAATGAACTATGTTTGCTCAACAAAGATATGTATAAGTACACATATTCTGGTGTATTGTGCTTGAGCAATTTAATTTCCCTATATGAAATTGAAAACCCAAGATAATTCAGCCTCATTTTCTCAATCGTTTGATTATTTAGTCTATAAATCATGCACATAAACTAGAATTGATTTCTTCACTCAAAATTTTCATTTGAAATCATGTACACATATATACTATTAGTTAGTTTTTTTTTTGGGTAGAAAATGAATACAAAAATAAAATATATTTAATTCAGACAATTTGGCTTTATTATGTATACCAGAAATAGATTTTAGAACTGTACAAAATATATAATTATTTCATAGTTCTTAATATAATAGGCGTTACGTTCGCCATTGATTAAATTAAACAATGGTGGATGCTCATATGAGCTAGGACTAATAATTAGTACTTTTTCATAACTTTCTTCATAATAGCAATCTAGCTATTTGGTGGAACAAATTAAATAATTAAGTTATTCTGTGTAATCATGAAAATGGAAAGAAGCTGAAGCCAAATTAGAAATCTTACAAAGGTTCCTTCTATATATTATGGGCTTTAATGGGGTTATAGGTCCACTGATCAAACAGAAAGTGCCCAAAGATACAATTAGGACTCGTGCATTTCCATTAACTTTAGTTATATTACTAGTACTCTATTAGTTTCCAATGTATAAAAGAAATATAATTTAATAGAATAATAAAAGTTGTACTAAGTGTTTTGAGTTTCAACTATTAATTATACGAACTTAAATTTTATATTAAAGTACTAATGTAAGACAATAATTAGTACAATAAAATGAAAATCTAATTTAGAAATTAAAGATGTCAAAATGTGAGGATGAGTTTGTTCTTCATGAGAAATCCACATAGTAACATGCACTATGATGAATTAAATTATTTTAAGAATACGAAGGACAAAATAAACTTTAATAAAATATGTATAGCTATCAAATCTTGTGCCTTGTGAGAGCAATTTACCTTGTTTGGCTAAGTCAAGTTTGAGCCTTGAATGATGGACGATCCCAAGTGATGAAGCATACAAACAATCTACAAGAACAATTTAAAGGGAAGAGATTTCCACTGAAGTGACTCTAATGGTAAAGTTAATTGGGAGCTCTTGAAGATAAGTTCAAGTTTTAGGGATTATGAGTACATATCAATCTTATCTTTAATCTTTGGATTTTTTTTAGATTTATAGAACATCTTTTGCGATCTTGATAGAAGTTAGCCCCCATCTTTAAGGGGGACAACTTGTTGAAAATAAAGTCTCATATTGGAGTTGCCTTCTAAAGTGGGTACAGAAGAATTAGAGCGAGGTAGAGAGATGGAGGCCCAAAATGCTCTCAACCTAGCCCATAACGCTTCAAACCCCATCCACCGAAAAAACCACCGAAAAACACCAAACGTCGCACCTCCCCACCGTCTTCCACCTCCAACATTATCTGAAACCCATCAAAACCCTGTCGATTCATCCCCCCTCTTGTATCTTGATGTCCAAAACGATTCTGACTTCCCAACACTCCCCACCTTCAAGTCATCCCCACTACCACCTCAATCTCTTTCTGAAACAGTCATCCCCCCCCTTTCGTCTCTTCAGAACTCTAACATATCTCTCGCCCCTCACAAACCATCTCCTCTTCACTCTTTCTCCCCATCGAAATCACATCACCTCTCCCAGAACCCAGAAAATCATCAACAAAATAACTCACCTGACCCAAACCTACAAACCTTAGAACCTAACCCTCAAATCTCAAAAAATCTGAACTTTAAATCAGCCCTCTGTAAGGATCTGGTCCATAAATTCGGATCTTCATCTCTTACCCTTCCCCCTTTATCATCTCCATCCTCTAATCCCCCATCTCAGAAATTACGTGATTCTGATACAACTACCCATATCGATTTATCCAACAACACTCTAACCATCTCACTCCCCAGCAATATCTGTTCTTCTCTCGCGGCTTCTTGGAGGGACGACATCATATTCACCCTTCCAGAAAACATTAACTTCACATCTACAGCTAAAGAACAACTTTTCAAGATCTGGAAGCTGAAAAATCGCGTCACCTTCAAGCATTTGGGTTTAAAGCATTTCCTCCTATCTAACATTGATAAGGAGACCAGGTTTCGTATTCTCTCTTCCCCTCCTTGGTTTCTTTTCGGTTTTCCTTTGCTGGTTAGATCATGGATTCCGAATTTTTCCCCTTCTTTATCAAGTCGATCTACCTCTATCTGGGTTTCTTTCCCCCATCTCCCTGTTGAGTATCTTTGTTCTGATATTTTAAATCTAATAGGGAATTCTCTAGGTCGTTTGATTGCTCTGGATGAAAATAACCTTAATCAATCTGTTATCTCTGCTGCCCGTTTATGTATTGAATTAGATATTATGAAATTACCCCCTGCTTCTCTGATTCTCAATGGTATTCCTATTTCTATTATTTATGAAAATTTCTCAGTTTATAATCCTCAATCTTTTGCGCACAAGCTACCTCTCCTACCCACTCCTTTCCCCACTTCTTCTACAACTAACAAAAAACAAAAAATTTCAAATCTCTTTCCCCCCAAAAAGCACCCAAAGCCTTCGGTTAACCCTAATGCTAACCAGATAGTCTTATTCCCAACAAAAACCTCTAATCCTTGCTTAGACAAACCTAACCCTTCTGTTGTACCTGACCTGACCAAACCAAAAAGCAACCTGCAGCCCTCAGAAGTAAAGACAAAATATAAGAAGTCTACCCCTGTCCACCTTATTCCTAGCTTTTTAAAGGCTAAAAAGAAACTTTACCCTTTTCAGCATACATCTAGGAATACAAAATCACCTGCTGTCAAAACCTTAACCCCCTCGAAGAAAAACATCCCTTATGTCTCCTCTAATCAATCCTTATCACCCATCTCTCTCTCTTCTCCTTCGAGCACACAAAAATATGGACAGCTCACAACCATTGATAACCTCTCCCCCATGCATTCTACGTCCCCTTCTTTGCCTTTTATAGCCAAAAGTATAGAAAGTCAACCCTCTACCCCCCTGCTTGAAATTGTGCTTAACATTGAATCTGACCAAAACCCTCACTCTGCTACCATCTCACCACTATCTACGTATGATCCCCTCGAGCTCAGGAAGACCCTAAACCAAACAACTTTATTTAACCCCCCCTCATCATCGAACATATTGCCTCATCCCTCTTCCTCTGAGCATAGCAAATCCTCATCACACACTTCTCCTGACCTACATACCCAACATGCCAACCAACAACAACTCGCTTCCTCCCCACAACTCAGCACCATCATCTCCAACATCCCCCCTAACCTCGAACACCCCCAGCCTCATGCCCTCAAACATTCCACCACCTCAACCACAAACACCCTTTCCATCATCCCCTATATTCCCTTTCCCTCTGCCAACAAACATGACACACTCTCCACCTCTTTCTCCAACCACACAAAACCCTCAGAACCCAGTCACTCTTCTCATCATACCGATTCGCTGGCCTCCACAGACCTTCATGACAACGGACAACAACCCAACCCCACAAGATCAAAGAGAAGAAATCTTAAACACCCTTTACGAATCATTCCAACAACAAAACTCTCCTTCATCTGCAATGACATTGATTTGGATCAACTTACTCCGAGGGATCCTCAACAACAACTCCAGGATCCACTGCTGGGCAAGCCTCATGGGCCAAGCTTTCATAAGAAACACTCGAAATACCCAAACAAGAGACACAGCCACTCTGCTTCGCCTAAATCACACTTTCATCCTCCCAACACCAAGACAAAACAATCTGACACTCTACAACTGGTTCCCAGCCCCACCTCCACCACCCAACCCTCTCATTACAGACCTTCACTCATCTCCAATAACTCACAATCTAAACTTTCCTCTTTCAGGAACAGATTTCACTCTACTAGGAAACCAAAATCACTCTATCTCCTTCACAGGTCCTCCACACTTAGTAGACATATTTATAGACATCGACTGCTCCTTAAACACCGACACAGGAACAGTAGACTACAACCTCCATCTCAACCCATCAGCAGCCTTTGATCCTAGTAACCTTCCTTCTTTCATCTTCTCAAACAATCCCTCTTCCCCTCCTCCTTACCCTACTTTTTTACCCATGAATATATTAGCTTGGAACATTAGAGGTGCTGCCAATGCAGACTTTAGAAGAGTCTTCCTTGACCTTCAACGTAAGTTCACACCTGACATAGTCATCCTCACTGAAACTCGTATTAGTGGCACACGTGCACACAATATTATCTCCTCTCTCGGTTATGATAGCTACTTTAAAATCGATGCCATGGGTTTCTCGGGTGGCATTTGGATTCTGTGGCATTCTCACATTGTCTCTATTGAACCCTTAGCATCCTCCTTTCAAGAGATTCACTGCAAAGTGAAGGTAAAAAATCTCTTCTTTATTCTCTCTGCAATCTATGCTAGTCCTTCTTTCGATATTAGAAAAAACCTTTGGAAAAACCTTTCTTTTGTTTTTAATGATTTCTCTCTCCCCTGGATGTTAATTGGCGATTTTAATGATATTACTTCCCCTAAAGAAAAATTTGGAGGAAGACCTCCTAGCCTTTATAAAATGAATATCTTTAATGATTTTCTTCAAACTTGTAATCTCATAGATCTAGGCTTCTCTGGTCCTCTTTTTACCTGGACTAACAATAGAGAACATGGTAAAACCATTAGAACTAGAATTGATAGATGCCATACTAATCTCCAATGGCTTAATTTATTCCCAAATTCCTCTGTTACCCACCTACCTCGTACCCATTCGGATCACTGCCCTATCCTCCTTAATATTCAAAACAAAGAACCTCACAAAAATCCTTTTTTCCGTCTTGAAACCTTCTGGTTAAGCCATCACTCTTTCCCTGACCTTATCAAGCAACACTGGAACAACAACCTTACTAATATTGATGATAATATCTCTAACATTCAAAAAGAAATCAAGTCCTGGAGTTATAAGCACTTCAAAAACATTTTCTTAGAAAAGAATCAGTTGTACTCACGCATTCATGGCCTTCAAAAAATTCTCTGTACAAACCCCCTCCCTCAACATCTGATTCTGGAAAATAATCTTCAAAAAAAACTTCTTCACATTTTAAAACAGGAAGAAGACCTTTGGCACATGAAATCTAGGGCTAATAACATTTCCCTTGGAGATAGAAATACAAAATTTTTTCACCAAAAAGCCCTTCTTCGCAAAAAGAAAAACAATTTCCTCTCCCTAACTAAGGATGATGGCTCCATCACCTGGGACCAACAAGAAATCGAAAATTCTGTCCTTCAACACTTCCAACATATTTATTCCTATAGCAATCCCACTACTTTCACCCCTCCTCCTTCTATAACACTTCCCACCCTCTCAGTCTCGGATTCTAATAACCTTAATAACCTTCCTTCTGATGAAGAGATCAAATCTGCCTGTTTTGATCTTCACCCCCTTAAAAGCCCAGGGGAGGATGGTCTCCATGCAATTTTCTACCAAAAAAATTGGTCAACCATTAAAGACCAAATTATTTCACTCATTAAAACTATCTTCTCTACTGGTGTTGTCCCCAATTCTTGGGGAAATACTATTCTCTGCCTTATACCTAAAATCAAAAATGCTTCCAAACCCTCACATCTTCGACCGATTGGTCTCTGCCTCTCTCACTACAAAATTCTTGCCAAGCTTCTCTCCAATAGACTTAAATCCTTCCTCCCTCTTTTAATATCCCCTTTTCAAGGTGCTTTTCAGAAAGGTAAACACATTAATGACCTCTTTATCACTGCCCACGAGATTATTCACTCAATGAACCTTTCAAAATCTAAATCTGGATGGATGGTAATTAAGCTAGATATTACTAAAGCCTTCGATACCATGTCTTGGGACTTTATTATTCACATGCTCAAAGTTTTTAACTTCCCTGAGAAATGGATTTCTCTGTTCACTTCCATTTTTCACTCCTTTTCTTATACCCCTATCATCAATGGAAGAAAACTCCCAAGTTTTAAACCTCAACGAGGCATTAGACAAGGTGACCCCATTTCACCTTATCTATTCATCCTTGCCATGGAATATCTAACCTACCTTATTAATCAAGATGTAAATAATAACAACTGGGAGCCTTTCACCTTTACCAATAGTAGAAACAACAACAACATTACCTTCTCCCACCTTCTTTTCTCTGATGATATCCTTCTCTTTGCCAAAGCCACTAAAAAAACCCTTACCTCTATTCTCTCCTGCCTCAACCTCTTTACAGCCACCTCTAATCTTAATATCAATACTGATAAATCAAAAATTTGGTTTTCAAAAACTGTCCCTAACTCCTTCAAGTCTCTTGTCCAATCTACCATTAATATTCCTTGCTCTTCCTCTCTAGGTAATTATCTTGGTCTTCCCCTTAAAACATCTTACAAGAAAAATGATTTTAACTTTATTATTAATAACATGTATTCTAAACTTCACAGCTGGAAACGAAATTCCTTATCCATGGCTGGTCGTATCCAACTTATTAACTCCACCCTCTCCTCAATCTCTTCCCATGCCATGCAATCCTTCTCCCTCCCTGCCTCTATTCATTATAAGATTGACCAGATCACCAGAAACTTTCTCTGGGGTCACGATGAGAACACTAAAAAATTACATCATATTAATTGGGACACCATTACTACTCCTAAACCTCTTGGTGGTCTTGGAATTAGAAAATCCTCTCACATTAATGCTACCTTCATGGCAAAAATTAATTGGAATATTCTTTCTAATAAGAATAACCTTTACTCTAGAGTTCTTAGAATCAAATACGGCACTAATCTTGATAGAAACAATTCTAACAAATCTTTCATCAGACGTAGTATTAATAAAGATAAAAATATCCTTCATGACAACTCCTCTTGGATCCTTGGCACTGGCAACACCATAAACTTTTGGACTGATTCTTGGCTCCCTTGTGGCCCCTTAAAATCTATTCTCTTTGGCCCTCTGCCCTTAAATCATAACACCACCACTGTCTCTTATTATATTAACACCCTTGGCACTATCGATTTTACTCGTATCCCCTATGTCTTACCTACCTATATAGTTAATCTTATAACTGCCACCCCCTTAGACCTTACTAATACTATCTCTGACTTTATAACTTGGTCCCCTACCTCAAATGGCATCTTTAATACAGCCTCTGCTTACCTTACTCTTTTTAATAACCTGCCTTCTTATCACCATTCCTGGATCTGGAAATTAAAATTTCCTCCTAGATATCCTCTCTTCATTTGGCGAATTATTAATAATGCAATCCCTACTAATAATAACCTCTTCATGAAAAACTGTTCTTCTTCTCCCATGTGTGCTTTATGTAAGAATTCCATTGAGGATAGAGAACACCTCTTTCGCTTCTGCCCGGTTGTCTCCCAGATTTGGAACTCGATTGATCCCCCTGTTTCTAATGCTTCCTTATCCTTTCCAGATTGGTTAAATTTTCATTGCAATCATAAGAAACTTTTTAAACATAACATCCCTTGGTCTATTTTCTTTACTATTCTTATCAGAAACATTTGGCTTGCCAGAAATAATCTTATCTTCAATCAGAAACCCTTCAACCCCCCCTGATTATTAATTCTTCTCTTGCTGAATCTGTTGAGTTTTACTACGTTTTCTCTTCTTCCTCTCTTCCTTCTCCTCCATCTGCTACTTCCCTTATTAATTGGTCTAAACCTGCTTTTCCTTATTTTAAACTTAACTGTGATGGATCAGCAAAGGATAATCTAATAGGAGCAGGAGGTCTTATTAGAGATCATACTGGAAACTGGACCTCTGGTTTCTCTGTTTTTCTGGGCTCAGGAAACATTTTAAAAGCCGAACTTTGGAGCATTCTCCATGGATTGCAACTGGCTAAAGATCTTAATATCACCCATATTATTATTGAAACGGACTCTCTCCTAGCAGTCAAACTCCTTACTGATAGAAATTTTTCATCTCATCATCATCTGTTCTGCCTTGTTCACAACTGCAGGTCTTTCCTGCAACACTTTGAAGATGCCACGGTCCATCATATCTTCCGTGAAGCCAACCAACCAGCTGACTCCTTGGCAAACTGGGGAAGAACTTCTTCTTGCCCAAAGACTATCTTTACATCTATGCCCAGTTTTATCTACCTTTCCTGCCTTTATGACTTTATGCATTTCCAATTTCCTAGAAGTTGTAATATTTCTAATTCTGCAGACAATTCTTCTGATGTAATTTCGATGAACTGTAACTCTAGGACAGTTGTATAGTCCCTTGGGATTATACTTCATATGTTTCTGCTTTCTGTCTTTTGTGTTAATGAAATTTCGTTTCCAGATCAAAAAAAGTCTCATATTGGAGAAATAAAAAAAAAAACTAAACGGCACATAATGTCAACAATATAAAATTAACTTAGACATTTCGGTTGCCCAAGGTATCCTAGCCTGACAGGCCAAAAACTAATCCTCCGTGGATTTGAGCTCCATTTAATTAAGGGTTTGTCGCTGGCCAATTGGTTGTTGCATATATAAGGTGAGATTCGAACCCCCGACCATTACTTAAACGACCTAGTGAATTGACCACTAGACCAATCAAGCTTGGTTAAATTACATTAGACATTTTAGTCAAATGACAACATTGATCGTTCTTACTTATACATACAAGTGACAAGCCTAATACTCATTCACACAAACTTGGATTTGAATCATCACATCTTAATATTGTATTAGAGCCCAGTGACCTCATTGCCCAAACAAAAATATAAGATTAAAAAACAAACATGTGATTTCTGAGGTTCAAAAAATGAGTACAAACCCAAGCCATAAGAAAAAAAGAAGAGAGACTTGAGACCTTTGAGACACAAAAAGAAAACAAAACATAAGTCGAGGATTTAAAGAGAAATGTTGGAGATAAAGTCTATATCGAAAAATAAGAGAAAACTAAAATGTATATTATGTAAGAGGATGCTAAACTAAATTTTCTTAGCCATTTTAGTCAAATGACATCTGCCTCATTCTTACTCATATACAAGTTCAATACTCATACATATAAATTTGGACTTGAATTATCAAATTTCAATACGGCTAACCAATAATGTATATCAATAATGAAATTAAATTAAAATCTAAACGCAAAAGACCTAAAAAATGTTTAAGACTAAACCAAACTATAAAATTTTGCACTAAAAAAATGGTATAAAATAATTTTCATCACCTTTTTTTAAAATGTTTTACATATTCATATATTATTCTAAAAGAATCACAATTAAAATACTCTTAAACTATATATATACACACACTCACAAAAATAAGTGACTTTGCAAGCTTAACGAAGGTGTTGTTATTACAATAAATTCTATAATTATATAAAACATACATTAATTAAAAAAATATTTCTGTATAATATTTATCTTATTTAAATGATTTATGTGAAAATATAAAACTGTAAAAAGATGAAAAGTGAAAAGTTATAGATAATGGGGTGTTAGTAGTTGTCTATAATTTATGATATATAATCTTTTAGAAGGATGATGAGAAAAGGGTTACTTGCATATTCAATAGAATATATATAAGTTAAATAATAATGTCTGTTTATTATATGTTTTAGAAGAAAGCTAATTGATGGAAACCACTTTAGATAATCGATTTCGTCCATTATTGATCTTTTGGCCTCATGATCACTTTTCTATTTTCTTTGGGAAGAATGGCTCATCATCTTTTATGAAGTAGCATTTTTGAGGTCAAATATTGATGATGATCGTGATGGCAGAAAAATGCACACTTCTTCCATCACTATATAAATGGATGCAACAAGTTGACATCCAAATTTTGGAGAGTTTCAAAAACTAGGAAAAGTCTAAGATGTAAATGATAGTGACGCGACAGTTTATGAGGAATATAATTAACCTGAAAATTTAAAGGAAAATTTATAAAAAGCTAGATAGCTATCTAGTTTGTAGCCGTTGGATCTGCTTCTTTTTATCTTGAGATTTGTGTAATAAATTTTATTGCACAAATCTCAAGATAAAAAAGGCAGATCCAACGGCTACAAATTAGATAACAAAAGCTATCTAGCTTTTCATAGCACAACCCAAAATCTAATTAAAGGTTTATATTATTTTTGATTTTTTTTTTTTGGTATTGTATATTATTTCTGATTAGTATTATACAAAGAGATCATAGAAAAATAGTAAAAATAAAAAAAAGTATCTATCAATAAATTTATAAAATTTAGGTTGAACGTTTATTTTAGTCCTAACTACTCCCAACTCCTAAGAATCTAAATCAAATTCTTTTTTGTTCAAATATTTTTAATATATAAGTTAGCCATGTCTTATTGAAAAACATATGTCCTAAAAATTTGACCAAAACAGAATTTGAAATATCTATAAGTTAGCCATGCTTTCCATACCCTAAGAACGTTTATTGAAAAACTACTTTATTTATTGGTCAAAGGGTCATTTTGGTCCAAAATATATATCTTTATGTTCATTTTGGTCCTTTATATTTCAAAAGATTTATATTGGTCCTAAATGTTGACAAAATGTTCCATTTTGGTCCCAACTATTAAATGTGGTTATATTTATCTCAATCAAATTTGAATGTGACGAGTTCAGTGCTACATCTTGTTTTCGAAGAGTATTTTCTCTATTTAGTTGAGGTAGTTAGCAAAAGAGTAGAATTTTGTTTTTTGGCCAAAGCAAAAGAGTAGAATTGGTCATTTATCTCTCGTTTCAGTTGGGTCCTTTGGGGTGGGTTGTTAATTCTCCATCTTCATTGATTTCTATTTTAGCTTTTAATGTCTCTGCAGCTAATGAGGGTATAGGTTAAGAATTTTGGTATTCTTGTTGCTTTGTTTTGTTTCTATATATGAGCATTTCAGGCAAAAAAAAAAAAAGTTCGAACGCGATGAGTTTCAAGCTATAAGTTACTCTTAACGAGCATTTTTTTTTCTTTTTGCCTAATTGGGATCGTCATTAAATGAGATCAAATCAGACTCAAAAGTGGATTTAGAATAAATTTTTTATAATATTTTTTACATTTTGGTCTTAATATCACTTTCGAGCCCAATTTGATATTATCTACTGATGGTTCCAGTTGGACACAAAAAAGACTTGTTAAAAGTAACTTGTAGTTCTGAATTCATTGCATTCGGACTTGAAAGAGAGAGATATGACCATTTCCCTTGTTTGATCGTGAAACAAGCAATCTACTTTCAGGATCCGATTTTATCTCATTTGTTGACAATCCTATTGAATATATAGAGAAAGTACTTTTCGAAAGCAACACGTAACTCCGAACTCGTCACATTAAAACTTGAAACGAGATAATATGACAAAATTCAATATAGTTTGGGACTAAAACGAAACATTTCGGCAACATTTAGGACTAATATGATTTTTTTGTAATATAAAGGACCAAAATGACCCTTTGACCTTATTTATTTCTCTTTTTGCAGAACACTACTGTTCTGTCACATCTGAAAGATGTAAATCCTTGATTTTATGCTTGACTGGTGTGAAAGACGATCCTAGCAAAATCTGGGCAGCCAATTCTGTTAGAGTTGAAAGATTATAATATGAAAAAGTCATTGATTTTGTATATGAGATTTGGGCATGTTTAAGGCATTCAATAATGGGATTAGATATAGCTAGGATTGGATTGGCAAATCAATGAAAAGTTAGACACACATTATTGATGTAATATAAGCAGAAGCATTTGGTCAAAGCAAGAAACGTGCAACATATGAAATATGAATATGATCCCAATTTTGCATTGGGTACTACTGTGTTGCCCTACTTTTTGGCTCATTCCTACAAATTTTGAACTGTTTCAAATTTTCATTTCATATACACCCTCACCCACTGCCTAATTGTAATTTTTCTTTCACAATTTTCCTAAAAAAAAAAGTAGAACTAGTGAGGGTAGATTGTCATTTATGATTTGTTTTTTACAAAAGACATTTCAATTATATTCTTTTGTACAAATTAAAGGGATCAAATTTAAACTACTTTTTTTTAGTGGAGGTGAAGTGAGCAATACCTGCTCAATAATCTTAATTTTACTTTTGAAAAAGAGGTCTGCAATGGGTCAGGTTATGTGAACCAAATCTGTTTAATCCTAATTTAATTTTGAAAATAACTTTAACTTAATTCGTTACATTTGGGGTTTGTTTAGATAGCTAAATTTGTAATATATATATTATTTATGAAAAAAAAGCTATTTTGAACAAGTATTTTTTAAGTTGGGGAATTGTTTTGGATGTAAAATTATAAATATGTTTAATTAGTAAATATGATTATATATATATATATATTTTTATAGAAGGTGCAAATATTATTAAATATAAATATATTTAATAACATTTGCACCTTCTATCAAAATAAATATATTTAATAATCTTTACTAATTAAACATTATTTTATAATTTTTTACATCCAAAACAATTCCACAACTTAAAAAGTACTTCTTCAAAATAGCTTTTTTTTTCAAAATAGATTATTAAATATAATGAAAATATTCTTTTGGAACAAAAATTTGAATTTGGAAGTAGAATGATACAAATATGACAATTGGGGCTGAGTTGGAGGGTGAAGAGGATGCAGTAATTGATGATGTGGAAGCTGCCAATGATGATGTGGAAGCTGTCAATGCTCAAGGAGCTGCTGTACCACGAGCTAGTAGGCTACGTCGACCTCCTGTGTGGATGGTTGATTACCATGTGAAGCGTTGAGAGTTTGTTAGGCCAGCTCAGGAAGTCTGTTATGATTCTGTTTACATTTTGGTTGCTTTAAATAATACTTTGTAAGGAAAATGAGGGGCATCTTGTATTTTGGACAGATTATAGTCTGGGAGTTGAACCCTTACTCGAAAAGGGCCTCTTATGTGTATATTTCCCATCTAGGGATCTGATACCAATTCATCCATCTTTTTCATTCTCTAGTCTTGCCATTTTCTGTCTTACTTTCT
>QANZ01050037.1:28841-44048 GCA_003254925.1 Chamaecrista fasciculata | reverse complement strand
TTCTTTACTAAGTTAATAATTTAGTCCTTTATTTATTTTATATAACAGGCACGCAAAGCCCTAGTGTATATATATATATATATATGTGTGTAGGGATATGGATGATGTGCCAAGAGTTTAAATTTTAAATTATGCAATTAATTGATGTATAAAAAGAAAGGAGTTGTTTGCGGATTTTTATTTATTTTAATTTTTTTAGAGTGAAGTTTATGAAAACTGATATAATAGCTTGTTTTGTTAATATGCTTCTTTAATAAATATTTTTTATTTCACAACATTTGTCTTATCGAATTCTATTAAAAATAACACATTTCAAAGTAATTATTAGTAGCTAGAAATCCACATCTTTTTTTTTTGGCCTAAAAGAAATCCACATCTTGACAAACGAAAAGTAGTATATATCCCTGGTAAGATCATTTAGTAATTCTTTTCATTATAATATAGTAAAGAATCGTTACAAGATCTTTCTGTATATTTTTTTCTCTGAAATAAAACCCATCGAAATTAAACCCCTTAAATAAAGAGCCGCCCAAGCATATTATAGAGAACAAAAGCAACTTCTCTTCTTTTTGCAAGACACTGATTTTTCTTGAGCCCAACGGCGATTAATTACTTTAGTATTTTGTAATCATTAACAACAATCAGTTTTGGATTAGGCTACGTTAATTACTTGTACAAATTGTATATATATAAAGGGAATCTCACTCCCTAAGAGCCGCCAAAAAATCTCTATCACATCAGAATGGAATTTTCTCTCAAATCCCTCCTCGTGAGGGATCACTTTTCTCTTTCATAAGAGATTTTACCCTATTTCATATTAGAGTTATTGATGCCAATCTTTTCTGTGCGTCTTTTGCAACGGTGGTTTTGAAGTTTAGGTGGTTTTCGACGGTTTTCCTTCCCAGATTTGTATGCTCTCTGCTCGTTTCCGTGTGTCTGCGGCGGGTTTTGTGGCGAAGGCGTTCTGGATCTAGTCTGGTCTGTTTTTTTTTTGTGTTTCCAATTCTTTAGATGATTGTAGTTTTAGTTGGATCCCTAGATCCGTTAACTTGGTAGCTGATTACCTTGCCAATTTGTCTGACACGAAAATGGATCCTCTTGGATGGGTTGCAAACTCCCCACCTTCGTCAGTTGATGTTCTTTCTAATTTTCTTGTTGATGCTAGAAAGAGATTTGATTATTTTACTGTGTTTTTATTTGTACTGTGTTTGGCTTTGACTTGCTTTTGAATGAATTATGTTTCAGGCCAAAAAACAAATCTCTATCATGTGTCCTAAGGGCACGTGATAAGCATTTATTACTACTCTTGAAATAAAAGAAACTTTAACTTGTGCCCTAATGGCACATGTTAGAAGGACCCAAATCTTTATAGGTTTGCTAATTCTTCTACCTGAAACATTCTTCATTAAATAAATATTTATGCCTAATTAATTATTTAAGCCACTGTAGCCAGCAAAAGAAATTGCATTTAGAAACTAAAACAATAATATTAATTTGGCAGCAACTTTTGATACTATATATAGATATATAAAAAATCTATATTTTAATCTCTTTCAATCATCAATTTCATCCTATTTTCTTAAAAGACAACTAGGTGCAAAGGGCACGCCAATATACATGTAACGTTTGAATTGATTTAANCAAAAAAAAATATATAACAAAAAAATTTTATGGTTCATATTTATGATAAAATAATTATAATTTTGAATAGTTTGATTAATTTAGGATTTTCATTTTTTTAAACAAAAAAATTATTTTTACACACAACGTATACAACGTATACTAATTGTGAGAGTGTTCTTGTCAAATAAAAAAGAAGAAACAAAAAGTTTTGTTTTCCTGAAGAAACAAAAAGTTAATAAAAAAGAAACACAAAAGTAAAATCAGATTACTTTTTACTGATTGGTCAAGTGAGTTTATAAAAATTAAAAATCATCTTTTAAATAAATTTTCGTAAATTTCAAAATATGAGATGCTCTACTAACCCATCAGAATAAACCTTAAAATGTGCCCTAAGAACACATGTTAGATAAATCTTAAGGATTTATAATGTATTATATATGTGATTTTAGGGTATTCTAATAGTTCAATTTTAAAATTATATAATATAAAAATATGATATATATATATATATAATATTAAAGATAATAAATTAACTTAAAATTATATAATATATATAATAAATATTATTTTACTTTATGAAAGGTGAAGCAAGTAGATAGTCAAACAAAAAAAAAATCAAAAGAAAAAAAAAGGAAGGAATAAATTTATTAAAATGAGAGGTATTACACGCACTTTAAATTTTTAAATTTATGGGGACTACTATGGCCAAACTGAAAATTAAGAAAATAAGTCAAGAAGTCAATAGAAAAAAGGCAGCATATTGATTGGTATGCTTTTTGGTATAGCTCTGATATTTCTATAAAATAGATTCATTTCCTGATATTATGTCTATACTTTACTATGAAAAGTGGAATCGGTGATGTGATTAACAAGAAAAAAGATGATTATACTCTACGCTTTTTCTTAGTGCTGGAAGATGATTTGATCATATAACTTCAATGAGATTAGGAAATGGACATGTTTCCACTTTTTGATTGACTAATGCATTATTTATTCATCGTGCAATAATAAAACAGTATTATCAACCATTTCATCATTTATTGCTTAGTTATTTTTAAGTTTTACCAAATACCAAGTGTCAAAGTGACTTTGTCTTTATGTACTTGGCTTAATGCCTTAATCCCTACCTCACTTATAACTTCCTAGCTAAACCTTGTGTTTCCTTTGTAAAATGGAATTATCAAGAAAAAAATAGCTTTTTTTTTTTGGTGGAAGCCGGTGGGCTAAAGCCCACAAAACAAAAGAGAAAAAAAAAACAAAAAAACCCCCAGAAAAAAACAGAGGCAGCAGCCAACAGCCCTACACGGCTCTCTCCAACCCCAACCCTAGAGCATCGCGCAGCAAAGCCAGACGCAGTTCAGCCGAGGGAGGATGCTCAAAACTTCGGGTGTTGCCATTGTCATCTTCGCGACCCAGAGCAGCCAGAAGGTCAGCGCAGCAGTTGGACTCCCTCCAGATATGACGAATAGTCCACATCTCAAAGCTACCAAGCAGCGTCATGATCAGGCGAATAATCGTGCTAATATCCGCTCCCAGAGGTCGAGAGTCCGACACGGCGGAGGCAAGCAACGTAGAATCACATTCAATCTCTAATTTGGTGATTCCCAACTCCCGCGCGCAAAGGAGGCCCTCCAGAAGACCACACGACTCGGCCCTAATAACAGAGCAATCTCCCAGAAATTTGTAGTAGCCCCGAATCCAGCCACCATTCGAGTTCCTCAGCAAACCGCCGCAGCCAGAACGACCTCGAGCAGCATCACACGAGCCATCAGAATTGAGCTTCACCCAGCCCTCCTTCGGACGATCCCAGGTAACACTGGTCCAGGTTTTTTGAATGTGCTTGTCCCCTGAAAAGAGAAGATCATAACTGTCATTATACTACCTAATTGTAGTACAGGTACTTACAAAAGGGTCTCTCGGAATGTTGACGCTGGAATTGAAGAGAGCATCATTCCTCCATCTCCAAATATTTCAGGTATTTATAGCCCACATTTGATTCCAAGCAAACTGCAAATTACTAGAAAAAGTGTTGTATAAATTAGCATAAATCCAGTCTAATAAATTATAGTTACGTTGAAAAAAACAAGAACTTGACTTGGCTGCAAAAACTTATTCCACAGGCCAGCAGCAAAATTGCAGTCCCTCAGCACATGAAGAGTGGTTTCCACCTGGTCAGGGCATCTGTGACACCTATCAGAGGCACCAAACCAGCGGCTGCATCTTTCTCTGGTAAGAAGTCTGTCATGAGCAAGTCTCCAGATAAAAATTCTAGTTCTCTCATGCATATTTAATTTCCATATCATTTTAAAAAGTCTGTTAGGAGGGTCAGTCCTGACCAGCATGTTGTAAGTAGACTTGACAGTGAACTCTCCATTTCCCGAAGGCAGCCATCTAATATGATCATTACCTAAATTATTCCTAGGCACAACTTAAGAATAGAACCTCTGAATCCCACCTCCCAACATAGGCCAGAGGAAGTCTAGATCCCACCTACCATCAGTAGCCAGGTCCGCCACTTTTTGGTTCAAAAACCCAAAAGGAATAGACATATTAATCTCTTCAATAATACTCTTGTTACCTTTCCCCCAAATATCAGTCCAAAAATTAGAACTATGGCCATTACCAATACTCCAACATTGACCATTATTTAATTTACTCCAAACTTTACCAAGCTCTTTCCAAAGAAGGGAGTCACCATCTTTAACCACAATAAATCTAAGCAGGTCCTCCCCTCTACCATACTTACAAGTGAGAACTTTACTACAAATATTCTCAGGATCACTCCTCACCTTCCACCCAATCTTCATAAGGAAATCATCGTTCATATACTGGAGCCTTTTGATTCCAAGGCCCCCATTCTCCTTGTTTCTACAAATAGCATCCCAACTAATTGTATGTAACTTCCTCGTGTTCTCATCATGGCCCCAAATAAAATTCCTCTGAAGTTTCTCAATTTCATTACAAACACATAAAGGGATTCTAGTGGATTGCATGGCATAGTAAGGAATGGAAGAGATAACGGATTTGGCCAAAGTAACCCTTCCAGCCATAGATAATGAATTAGCCTTCAAACCCGCAAGTTTGTTCATAACTCTATCAACAAGTTTATGAAAATCCCTTCTAGTCTGTCTACCATGCAACAAAGGCATCCCCAAATAGTTACCCAAGTTATCGGTACAAGAAAAGTTGGTGATGTCCAGAATTTGACTTCTTATATCATGCTTGGTGTTCTTGGAGAAATAAATCCTAGTTTTGTCAACACTAACTTTTTGTCCTGAAGCATTGCAGAAATCATTCAAGCACCCAATCATGCAATGAGCCTGAGCAACAGTAGCCTCACCAAATAAAATAATGTCATCAGCAAAGAAAAGATGGGAGATACAGGGGCCAGATCTACCCGCCCTAAGAGATCTCCAACTACCATTCTCTAACCTATCCTCAATGACATGGGATAATTTTTCCATACAGAGCACAAAAAGATACGGAGAAAGAGGGTCTCCTTGCCTCAGGCCCCTTGAAGGTCTAAAGGTATTGGTCTTCTCCCCATTCCACAAAATATTAATAGTAGAAGAGGTAACGCAATTCATAATGAGATTAAGAAAAGTAGAAGGAATATTCAAATCAGTGAGAACACCTCTTAGAAACTCCCAACTAACTCTATCGTAAGCCTTTTCAAGATCAATTTTTATGGCCATAAAGGATTTGTTACCTCTAGACTTTCTCATAGAATGGAGCATCTCTTGAGCAATAATAATGTTGTCTTGTATGCTTCTACCAGGGACAAAGCTAGCTTGCAAAGGGGAGATCCACTCAGGTAAGAACACTTTTAACCTGTTGACAATAATTTTAGTAAGGCACTTGTAAATTACATTGCATAAAGAGATAGGCCGAAACTGATTTATGTACTCCGGATGGTCAATTTTAGGAATGAGCACAACAAGAGTATTATTGATGTCTTCTATACTAAAATCGCCTTTAAAAGCTTGACTAACAACTTCCATCATACTTTCTTTGACAGCAGCCCAGTTTTTTTTGGAAGAAAATAGCCGGAAACCCGTCTTCCCCCGGAGCTCTTGTGCCATCCATAGAAAACAAGGCAGCTCTTAGCTCGGCCAGCGAAGGAGAGCTGTCCAGATTGCTCAAATGCTGACTATCGGCAGCAGGAAATTGTTTTCTGGTGATTATAAAGTTCTGGCAGCCCATGTCTTGAGAGAAGAGGTTTTTAAAAAAATCAGTTGCCATACCCCTGATAACCCTCTCATCATCAATCCAGGTATCATCACTCCCTTTTAACATGTTGATCCTATTGCGTCTTCTTCTAATGATGGTTTTCGTGTGAAAGTACTTGGTATTTCTATCCCCTTTAAGTAACCAGTTGCATCTAGATTTCTGTTGCCAAAGAATCTCCTCTTGGGAAAGAACTAAGTTAAGCTCATCCTGAAGATCTTTTTCAAGCTTCTGAAGAAACAAATTACTATTTAAATCAGGGCTGTTTTGAATACCCCGTAACCTATTCATGATTCTTTGTTTTCTGTGCATAATGTGCCTAAAAACCTCTTTGTTCCACATTTTAACTTTTTCAGTGAACTGAATGATTCTCGGCTTCCATCTATTGCAGGAATTCCAATTCTCCTTCACAAAGTCCTTGAACTGATTGTGAGTTAGCCAGGCAGCTTCAAAACGAAACGGCTTAAGATAAGGGGCTGGACGAGTCCCATCAAGATTCAAGAAAAGCGGGTGGTGGTCGGAGTAGCACCTAGGTAAAACCCGAACAGTAGCCTCGCTAAAATCAAGCCTCCAAGTTTCATTGCAAAGAAGACGATCAAGCCTCTCGAAAACACGATCATAACTGGAGATTTTAGGACCACACCAAGTGAAGAAGGGGCCAGAAGCAGGAACATCCAAAAGGCAATCTCTATCAATCCAATCAATAAAATTTCTACCTCTGTTAATATCAAAAGGCGCACCTCCCTTTTTTTCCCCTTAATTTGTAATCTCATTAAAGTCCCCCACGATAGCCCAAGGCTCAGAGGCGTGAGGTTTAATATTGTGAAGTTCATCCCATAAAAGGTGTCTGTTCGCAGGATGAGGACTAGCATAAACAATGGTTAACCACCATTTCTTGTTATTGTATTCAATACATATGTGGATGTAATTCTGATGTAGAAGTGTACTATGGACAGTGATAGAGCTTGGGTTCCAAGCAAACCAGATGCCACCAGATCTACCAACGCCATCCTGACAGACACAATCCCTGAAACCCAATGATTGAAACATATTCTTAGCAATACTTGAATTACACTTTGTTTCCATAATGGCAACACAATCAAGTTTATAAGAGTCAATGTAATTCTTAAAATTCCTATAAAAAGTGGGATTCCCAGCACCCCTACAATTCCAAATAAAAGATTTCATTATTAAACCAGTTAAATAAAGGGTCAGAACAATCAAACCCATCATGTGCTTCTGGAGGCATCCTCCATCTCTGCATCAGCGGCTTTATTTTCTTTATCTCCCAGTGTACAAGGCACAAAGGTGAGAGGGTCTTCCTCAAATTGGGGCTCGGAATAAAGGTCTGGAGGGCGAGAAGGCCCAAAAGAGAGACCCCTTCCTCCCAACCTCCCAAAACGGCCCATAATCCCTCTTCCTGGCCCACGAAAAAGAGGATTGGGGATAGGGTCAGATTTTGGTCTGATATAATTTGCATCATAATGGGCTTGGGAGTTATGACTACTGACATCTTGGTTGTCCACAATCTCCTTTCTTTGTTGGTCTTCAGGGACACTTGAGGTGTCATTTGTTTTTGGGTTTTTCGAATTTGAGGATAGGTCACCCTCCATGCCACTTTCATCTTCAATACTATCCTCACCAATTTCATCTCCTCCTAGAGCAGCAAAGCGTGATTCCTGGGCCACATTTTTTCCTTTTGATATATCCTCCTTTTCCCCATTTCCAGTTGCCTTAATATTTCTGTCATCACCTGACTTTTTCCTAGGTCTTCTAGTTTTTTTCACTATCATCCAATCTCCATACTTAGTTATTTCTTGCTGGGCTTCAGGATCCTTTTTATCTGTTGTTTCTTCTTGGTTGTCAACAGTCTTTGAAGGACAGTTATCTGTGCTATGCCCATAACATCCACATTCAAAGCAAATGAGATGAATGCTTTCGTATTCCAGGAAAAATTGTTTTCCATCAAGCTTGAATTTCGATATTAAGGGTTTTGAAATGTCAATTTCGATACAAACTCTTGCGAACTTGCCCCTAGACTGTTGAATTGTTGTAGAATCAACCTTGATCGTCTTCCCGATCTTATCACCGAAGCTCCAAAGAAATTTTTTATCATAACAGTCAATTGGCAATTTTGGGAACCGGACCCAAACAGCTACCGTATTAATCACGTCAGAGCCAGGATCAAAACCTGTAAACCACCTTCTAACTGTCAAATAATGATCAAATATAATCCAGGGACCCTCCAAGAGGGCAAAATTATAATCTTCAATAGCTGAAATTTTAACCAGATAATAATCATTTTCAAAATCAACAATTGAAATAACCCCCTTTCTTGCCCAAAGTTGATTAAGTCTTTTTTCCAGAAAGTTATATCCTATGGACTTTCCCAGGAGCTTGATAATCAAAGTCCTTTTGAGAGGAATTCCCATTCTTTCCCGTTCTTTCTTTGAAATGGTGACCAAAAGGCCCGAATTTTTTTCATCGGGGTCCTCAGCATAGATGAATCCTTCCTCTGCATCTCCCTTCTCCTGAGTTTGGTCAGCGGCCATCGGCGTCGCATCCTCTAGAGGCGGCATGTCCTCATCGCTGCAATTCCTATCCGAACGAGTGATTCCATACTGATGCCCATCATGTTCCATCCCATCTGCAATCTCCTCGATACCTTTAAATCTAGAACCAGTGAGTGATTCTTTATAATTTCTTGGTCGATTAACATGAATGTCATCGTTAGATCGTAAATCTTCGAGATCAGCGTAAGAGATCGGATTACTCGAGTGGCCGGAAAATCCCTCCCCTGCGTTCTTCACTTTTTTCTTGTTACGTTCCAGCACATCTTCTTCCTCGGAGGTCAAGGATAAATTTCGATTCTTGGAGCTATCTTTCTCCGCCATAAAAAATAGCTTTTTATTTTGTACAAAAAAGGTTGCAGAGTTGAATGAAAAATATGGGCTTATATTTGGTTTTGAGTTGGCCCATTCTAATGTTTTAGTTTAGGACTTCCAAACTTACCACGAAAACTTAGGGCTTAATTAGGCCCCATTGGTCTTAATTTTTTTTCAGAAAAGAAATTTTGGGTCTAATTAATTTGTCAAAGAATTTTAATTTTGTAAACAGTACATAAAATAATTGAAATTAGATACTTTTATAATTATTTGTACACAAGATAGATTCTTTCAGTTAACTTGTTATAATCTATTTTAACAAAAAAAATAAATTGATTGTCAGTACTTTTAAGCAACTAATTTCATGTCTTTCTCTTTAACAAATTATTTAATTTGTGATATATATATTTCGAAAGGTTAATTTAATTTACTTGTTGTAATATATATTTACATGAAGGAGCGCGCCTTTCTTTTTTTTCTTCCTTTGTGTGTCCGCACTCTCTATTTTTTTTTTTTTGTTTGCATCACTAATATTACAATTATATTATCAGAGACCATTTTATTTGACTCAAAGTTTAGTCACAAATAAAGCTCCTACTCTTTTCAACGAGCGTTATGTGTGGAAATCAAACTTTCATTCATAATACTTAATATGTGTTATTAACTGCGTCACAACTTGTAAATTACCTTTTGTGCTTTTAGCCAAAATTTTGGCCTTTTAGACAGAAAACGCTTTTTATTAATAAGGATGTACTTCATAGCTATGGCTTGTCTCTCTTTTAATAAATATGATGGGAAAAAAAAAATCATCCAGTTATCCTTGTCACTCGTTTATCCTTACAAAATGTTTTGTTTTTCAAAACAGATAAGATTTTATATCATGATTGATAAAAACAAGTCATATTTTTTAAAAACATTGTTACATTGAATGGTGATTATTAATGCGGGAATAGATCTATTGAATTATATAAAGGGTAATACTTTTAAGAAGTGTTCTTATGATACTTGTTAAGAATCATTAAATGACTCTTGAAAATATAAAAAGTAGAAAAATGAAATGATTAGCATTGATTGTTTTGTCTATTTTATTTTAAAGACTAAAATACTCCCACCATTTTATTTTAAATTTCAGACTTAATATTTTTTTAATAAAAAATAATTAATATATATAAAAATATTTTAAATTTATAAATTTATTTAATTACAAGATATTGAAAATATATTTAAGATAAATTAAAAATAAATATAAATAATCATATTTGAAGTTTAAGTCTTAAAAAGCCCTAAATTTTTGTAAAGTCCTAAAATGTAATTTTAAAATTCAAGAAAAATATAAATAAAAAAATACTGAATATAGTATTAAAAAATATTTTTGAATATATTAATATTGTTTGAAGTTTTAAATTTAAACTAAAATGGTGGAGTTACTTTAGTCTTTAAAATAAAACAGACAAAACATTCAATACTAATCATTTTATTTTTTTAGTTTTTATATCTTCAAGTCATTTAATGATTCTGAACAAGTGCCCTTAGGGAACTCGTTAGCATTACCCTTATATAAATTAGGTCAAAGTCCTATTTTGGTCCTCCAGTTATGTTCAGTATTTCAAATTGGTCCCCCAATTATTTTTCATTCCATATTGGTCCTCCAGTTATACAAAACTTGGCAAAGTTGTTCCTTCTAACAGTTTCTATCCATTTTTCCGTTAAAAAAAGACAAAATTGATTTTTAACTCCTAAAAGTTTAATTTTTTTGCATTAAGGACTTTTTTCTCTATAATAGAACCAAAATGTATGAATGAAGAAATAAATAGGGGTTTTTAGTTTATTTTACACAAAAAAAGATAACCCCTCTCTCTCTCTACCTCCAATTAAACAACAACGAGTTCTCCGACAACATTCTTGTTTTGAATCTTCCCAATCTCCAAGACTTCAACGTCTCTGGTAAACCGATTCTCCGGCGAAATACCCAAATCGCTCTCTAGTTTCCTTGAATCGTCGTTTTTTCAGAATCCGTCTCTATGCGGAGCTCCATTGGTAACAAAATGCACAAGAACTCATGCGATTCCCAAAAAATCCCAATATGAAATCCGAGATCGAGCCCATACCCATCATGTATTCATCGAGTCCATACCGTGAAATCTGAAATCCCAAAAAATGGGTCAAAATCGATTCTAGAATCTGAGATAATCATGTATTCATCGAGCCCATACCCATCATCGCAACCCGAAAGGGGTCATCAAATGGTGTTCTTCGAGGGTATGAAGAGATTCGAGCTCGAGGATTTGCTTCGAACTTTGGCGGAAATGCTAGAAAAGGTGGGTTCGAAACGACGTATTAAGCCGTTCTTGAAGATGGAAATGTCGTCGCCGTGAAGAGGATGAAGGATGCTCAGACGTTCCTGGTTGTTCTCGATCCGACTCGATGAGCTCGGGTTTTGGACTCTAAATCTGGTTTGGAGCCGCCAGAGATGGGACGACGCAAGTGATCGATGTGTGGTGTTGGTCTGATTCTTGCCGCCCCACTTCAAGAAAAATTACAAAAAAGGGTCATGTGGTTTGACCCATTTTCAGATAGGGTCCTGTGGTTTAAAAAGTGTCAAACAGGGGGTATGTGGTTTGCTCTGTTAACAAAAAGGGTCCTGAGTTACATTTCAGTTCAAAATTTAACAGAAATTTTGGCTTAAATATTATTTTAAGACCCTAATTATTAAACTTTATGCATTTGACTCCCTATTTGACGAGAGAAGGACTTTGACACAAAAAATGAAAAGTTTCATAATAATAAATAAAATTTCACCATTAAGTTTAGTTTCTCTTGCAACTTAAATTATAATTCACTCCCTAACAAGATTTCTTTTCTACACTTAAGTCTTTTTCTTATTATAACATGATCAAAACCGTAAGAAAAATAAACAAATTGAAATTTTTATCAATTTTAACCAAACAAAAAAAAAATCCAGCCACCTCTCAACAACTTATAGAAGATCCTTCCTTAAGGTCTTGCTTACCCACTTTTTTATTTAACAGGGACTAAGCTGAAAATTTCATAAAACAGAATGGACCAAAAATATAATATGCGCTAAAAGGCTTTCATCTTCTTCCTCTCCACCCGACTCCCACCCAAACAACCCATCGATCGCACACGTCGGAAAATTCCATTGTCGGCGTCGTTTTCAACAACCAAAACGCCGATAAGGATCGTCTCAACGAGAGGAAGAGATCTATGGTCTCAAATTTTCGAAAGGCATCCAAAATGAAAACGGTTCAAGATCGTGAAAGTTTCGAAAACATAACCAAGTTCCATACTTGAATCAAATGGATTTTTTACAAATTTCTTGTCACAAAAATGATCCCCAGGATGCGAAATGAACATCCATGAACTCATTCATCAAAAACGAAATCAAAGAAGCCGATTCAAAGCCTCAAAAAATTTCTGAAGAGCACCATTCATGGCTTGTTGGTGTCGGCAAATATGGAGTTCATAAATCGCATTTCTATCAAGATTTTAGTGCAAATATGAATCACAAATTCCAACTAACATGTTTCACAAATCAAATGCAAAATTTTACTCCTCAGAATCTCGATTCATTTCCGCAAAAACCCGCCAAATCTCTCCCTCTTTTATGAAATTAACCCCCAAATATGGCCTCCGAGGAACCTACGGTTCGTTCCCCTCCATCAATCGCGCCTTTCAAGTACTCCAATCATGTCCTTCTGAAAACCCTAATGGAGAGAAGCGATGGAGTGTTGGAATTGATTGGTCAGAAGATTGTGATCGGCGGGTGGGTAAAATCTTCCCACGAGGTGAAGAAATCGTTACCGCCACCGCCTCAATTGGTTGATGATAAGGTTGGTGAAGCCAAGCAGAACAATGTGTCGTGCGTTGAAATTCTTTAGTCTAGGATTCCTTTGATTCGGTCGAATATTGTTGGGTTTGAAGAAGAGGAGGTCGAATATTGTTGGGTTTGAAGAAGACGAGGATGATACTGGTTTTTTTTTACCATGAAGGGTGAAATTAAACTCAAGGGTGAAATTTCATTTATTACCATGAAACTTTTCATTTTTTGTGTCAAAGTCCTTCTCTCATCAAATAGGGAGTCAAACGTATAAAGTTTAATAATTAGGGTCTTAAAATAATATTTTAGCCAAAATTTCCGTTAAATTTTGGACTGAAATGTAACTCAGGACCCTTTTTGTTAACAGAGCAAACCACAAGCCCCCTATTTGACACTTTTTAAACCACAGGACCCTATCTGAAAATGGGTCAAACCACATGGCCCTTTTTTGTAATTTACCCTTATTTTTTTTTTTGTGTGAAATAAACTAAAACCTCAAGTTATTTCTTCTATTTTACATTTTGGTTCTATTATAGAGAAAAATGTCATTGATGCAAAAAATTTAAACTTTTAGAAGTTAAAAATCAATTTTATCTTTTTTTAACGGAAAAATGGATAAAAACTGTTAGAGGGACCAACTTTGTCAAGTTTTGCATAACTGGAGGACCAATATGGAACGAAAAATAACTGGGGGACCAATTTGAAACACTGAGTATAATTGCGAGACCAAAATAGGACTTTGGCCTATAAATTATAATTTTTAAATGATGACCAATCAATTCCTTTTCTTTATTGTCATCATTCATCTTTCTTCCTCTTTCCCCTTGACTTGGTGCACTTGTAAACTTGCCTTGGGCCTCCTTTTGTAGTAGTTGAGCTCCTCCAACAATTACTAACCAAGCAATGTGGGACTTTTTAAAAACCTCACAATTGCTAACCAAGCAATGTGGGACTTTCTAAAACCTCACCTACTTCCATTTTCAATCAATCACCCAACAAATCTCCACCTTGATTGAAAATTACATCTTCATTGTCAACACCGACAATCATAGCTCTTAAACCAAGAACTATCACACTCCACCATAAAAGTGTATTCACTTAGAATAAACCAATTCTAAGAATTTTACCTCGGCACATGTCGAAAAATCCTTGCTGAACTTTATGGTGCTACCTCCATGTTGGCTCTCCTTGGAAGTTCCTCAGCCATCGACATAACTCCACCACACATCTTGCATCAATGCCAACCAATGCCCATGTGCAACTGTGGACCCGCTAACAACAACTCATCATCTTCCATGGTAACGCGGAAACACCATGACGATGCTCCACCTAATCTTCAAACAAGATCATCCTCCCCCATAATGAGAGAGACTTGGTTAGCGTCTACCTCGGAGCCATTTGCCGAAAATGAATATTTTTGGGGTTATTTTATAATTTTAATCATCTTTAAGGGTGCGTTTGGATAAAATTTTAATACAAGAAAAAAAAAACTAAAATTAAAACATCTAAAAATATTGAAAAATCTTTAAAATAATTATTAAAAACACAAAATTTTAGAAATATAATTTCTAGACTATCTTGCATTTAAATTTGAAGACGTTGAAGATCTCATTAGTTGACTTGCACCCTGATTTCCTAAACGTGGAGAGAGAGATTAATGAGTATAATAAACAACGTTGTTGTCATCGAAATCAGGGTTTCCAATTCCCCACTCTGAATCTTAATGAAGGGGCGGCAAAATGCAAGATCGTCTCATAATGCTACAAATTCTGATAGCACACAGGGCTTTTACTTAAATCTATGTAAGATTATACTATTAAGGTGAATCATGTTCATGTGGAACCACACTTTATTTTAACATTAATTAAATTAAATATAAGACACTAACATACTAATATCCGACACTCCAAAGAAAGGAGGCTGGGTAATTATATTAGTTTATTGTTGAAGGTTGAGTTTTGAGATTCCACACATTTGTGCTCTCACTGCCACGTTTCCACTTACCATTCATGAGGAATTAGGAGACATAGGACAAATCCCTGCCTATGCCATTAGTCCATATAAACTGTATTCATTGCAATATCTCTTTGTCTTTCTTCGTGGCTTTTACATTATAGAGTTTAGAATTTTTTTTTATTTTCTTTTTAAACAGGAGTTTTCTAAATTTTTATCTATCTTAATCTATTGTTTTTACTTTTAATTCTTTATAAATAAAAAAGGGGAAGGGTGAGGAGAAAGACGTCATCCCCTTCTTCATTTATCCACTCCAATAAAAACTCGGCAAAAGAAATGTGTCTATTATATTTTATTATAATGTTAATTAATGAATGAATATATTCTTATATAGTAACGATATTTAAGTGGTTTTTTTTATTTAAATAATATAAAAAAATAAAGTATTTAGATTTTTGAGACAAAAAAAAATTATTTAGGTATATGGGACACTTGGATATGGTCCAAGTGTCGCAATACACCTGGCCCAATCACCCAGTGCCACATGACACCAGCTGCATATATTTTTTTTTAATTTTTTTTGGGTCGTCCAAGTGTCCTTACTGTGTTAGTCGGATTGATGGCTGACACAGCTTTAATTTTTTTTTTTTGGGATGAGGCCAAACGGCTTCATCCCCTTAT
>QANZ01050037.1:0-10911 GCA_003254925.1 Chamaecrista fasciculata | reverse complement strand
TTTTTATTATTAAAATTTATTAGATAAATATTTTATATTTTTTAATTAATATATTTTAAATTTTATAATTATTATTCATTAAATAATTTATTTTTAAATTTTTTAAAATAATATTTAAATTAAATTAATTTTATTAATCTCATTTTAAAAAAATCTTAATTTAATTTATTATTTAAAAATAAAAAAAAAACCAAAAATATTCGGTCAATTGGCCGAATATTTTTGTACCGTGTAAGACACAGTTTCAGATTCTAGACCGTGCAGACTGCACGGTCTGAACCGTGCAGACCATGTAGTCTGCACCCGGAAATCGCGCCAGCCTGGCGCGATTTCAGACTCTCTGAAATCGCGTCAGTTTGACGCGATTTCAGTGAGATTTTTTTTAAAAAAAAATAAAATTTTACTCAGCCAGTGCCACGTGGCACCGGCTGATTGGTCTGCTCGGTATGAAATTGAGTTGAGGCAACACGTATCCCAGCTAGGGAATTAAGAAAAAATTTTGGGTATCCTAATACATAATTAATTTATTTGTATTATTTTAATAAAAAAACCTAATTATGTTATACATTTTTTATTTTTAGGTTAGACGAGGGCGTCCAATTGCCGGTGCTATTATATATCATTGAAAGGTATCAATTTCATTACTGATTTTGAGCTCGTTGTGATACTCTTTCTTTCTAGTTCTTCTATTTGCTTTTTTCTGAAGAGAAGGCAATATGCAGGTAAAATCCTTCACGAATTCCTTGACTCGTCTTTTGTTTGTTGTTTTTTTTTCTGGGAAATTTTAGTGCTTCTACGAAACAATAATTTACATTCTTTCTCCCTCGCAATCTCTATGAATTACACGAAGCTTTGTACTTTCGTTCTTTAATTCCTAGTTGAGATCAAACGGCTGAATCGTTTTTGCCTCTAATTGTGCAGGCCAGTGATAGGTTTAACATCAATTCCCAACTTGAGCATCTCCAAGCTAAATACGTTGGAACCGGGCATGCGGATTTGAATAGATTGTGGGTCTTTTGTTAAATTTATTTCTTTGTCTATTGTTTTTCTGAACTCTTCGTATTATTTAGTTTAACTTTGCCTTTTTTTTCTTTGGTTGGACGCAGTGAATGGGCAGTGAACATTCAGCGTGATAGCTATGCATCATATGTTGGTCACTACCCTATATTGGCATACTTTGCTATTGCTGAAAATGAATCAATTGGAAGAGAGCGCTATAGCTTCATGCAGGTTCTCGATTTTTTTCTCTTTTCTTTTTCCCTCCTTTAATAAGCTTGGGTTATTGCTGCACTGCATGGATTATGGCATCATGCTTTGGTCTTTATGTTGCAATGGGATTGTGGATGCCATTGCCTTTTCTCAGCTTGTCATCTATTAATTAGGTCCATATCTATATTAATTTACACTGTTATTTGTGAGATATATTATTGGCAAGCAGAATTTCAAACTGGAATATGAGATCAGTAAAAAGCTCCTGGCCCCCGTTTTTGTCATTATCTTTTTTCTTCCTTTTTTATTTTTTTTAGGGTAAATTATACTTTGGTACCCTGTGGTTTGACCTCATTCCACTTTGGTACCTTGTGGTTTAAAACGTGACACTTTGGTATCCTGAAGTTTGTGCTGTTAACACTTTAGTACCCTGAACAATTTTTCCGTTAGATTTAGACGGAATTTTGCATGTGCATCGCACGTGCATCTCACATGCCATGTGAGCTACCAACTCATTAGTGATGTAATGTGTTTTGATCAAGGACTACCTCTGCTTGTGCTCTGTAGTCATGTATGGCAATATTTGCATTCTGGGACTCAATAACCCAATTCTGTCACCTACTTGTTTTCTTAACAATTTCATGGGAAGCTTGCAATTCAAATGGTGAGACTCAAAAATATATCCTTAAAAGTGGATAGCCCTTGTCAAATTGTTAACAGCTTATCAGCCGTCACTCATCACCATGCGCTTTCCTGTCAATTAACATTTGGAATTTTAGTGAAAGTTAAAAAGCAAGGTTTCATTTTGTTCCATTTTTCATTTTAAATTGAGATTCTGCCCGTTTGATTCTATACTGGTATTAATGAGGGTTGATGGCAGCTACACCATCTTCTTACCACTTCTTGGAAAAATGAGTGGAAAACTTGCATTACTTGTTATTGAACTATGCGTGACATGCTTAATGATTGTTTTTCTGATTGTAATTATTTTTTGTTGAATGGGTCCTTGTTGCTTCAGGAGTATCTTATGGTTTTTGATGTTTATTGTTACTATATTATGTGAGTAGCTACAAATTTTACTCTCTAGTTTGTTGCTTATCCTATTTGACTTGTTTTCTTTTCTGCACAGAAAATGCTCCTGCCTTGTGGCCTGCCTCCAGAAAGAGAAGAAGATTAAAAATTGCAATCTGGATTGCATATTGGATCATCACGATTGGGCTATTAGGCATTACTGGTTGTAGCATTTGACCATTTGTCTTACTATATTATTCAGATTTTGTAAAAGGATGGTTGTATCATTTCTATGACACTTGTTATATATTGTTTCGTCCCTTTGGTTAATGTTATAACTTATAACCGCACAAGCATCATTTGACCGAGCCGTGTGATATTAGATCAGATGCTAATGTGCTTTATCTTTAGTGTTAGTGTGTTACATTTCTGTAACCATCAAGGACAATCCTTCTAAACTGGTTGTAGAATCTATAAGTGTTTGCTTGTGTGTGTTCTGCTAATTTTGTTTCATAATTTTGTTAAGGTGAATCGTTGGTGACACTTAACAACCATCATTCTTTTTTTTTTTGGATAATACATAACGGAAATAGAGTTAACAGGAATACAACCTATCTAAGACAAAGTTGGCGATCTAGTAAGAACAAACATGACCTAATGGGAATAATCAATGGGAAGGTTGAATGTTTAACATTACTGGCAAAACTATGTCGACTTTTGGAAAAGCATCTCCATTTTCAAGTACACAATCCATCCTTCCTCCAGTCTTTTATTCTTAATGCCTGCATCTACATGTCCCATGTAGTTGAAATGATGACGTGTGAAATAAAAGAGACATGTAGATGCAGGCATTAATTAGAGAATGTTGTTTCATCGTCTTTTTTATGGCTGTAATAACACCTAAGTCTTGGAATTGCTTTTAACATGACCCTTGTTACATTGTGAGACAAATAGTGTTATGAGAAGGTGAATCAGTAGCGACACTTGACTGCAATCTTAATGATAGAAACTAGAAGGTGAACTGATTAAGCTTAACTTTCTCCATTCTCTAAGTCTACTAACAATATGCCCACTCCTTTCAAATTCTTTAGTACGTTTGGCTTAAGACAGTGGCAAAGATTATTAAGAAGCAATAGTATAATATTTATTTGATGTGATATAGTTACTGATTAAAATTTTCTTACATCATGTGTACACTTGCAGTTGCAGATTTCCTTCCTAAACCAAAAACAAAAGACATGCTAAAGGTGAGAGGTAGATGGAACCTCTTGCTACTGGAGATCATGCTAAAGGTGCGAGGTAGAAGCAGTTGGACATCAATCAAACAGAAGATCGGTGGTAAACCAACGGGGACCGAAATATCCGTCCGGTAAGAAGGATTGGCTTCCTGTATAAATACTTGGAACATGAGCAATCTTATGCCAATCCTCTCCTGTATCCTTCTCACATCGCCTCTGTAACTCGGGGCAAACATGAATATGCAAATTCTTCAAGTTCCCAAGGCACTGAATGCTGATTGGGAGTGACATCAACTTGGGGCATTCAGAAATGAACAATGACTTGAGCAAACCAAGGCTTCCCAACCATTCAGGCAAGGATGCTAGATTTGGAAGGTCAAATAAAGACAAGGACTTGAGGGTGGTGATATGTTGTAAAGCCTCATGGAAACCTTCCACCTCTGGGCAGCTTCCTATCATCAGATCTTCAAGAGAAGTGAGGTACTGAAAACCTGCAGAGAATTTGAATTTTGGGTACCAACCAATTTTCAGTCTTTTCAGAGATTTCAACTGCTGCAACAATTGCTGTGTCAAAGGCTCAAGGTTATGGCAGAGCTCAATATGCAGTTCTTCAAGAGTGTTGGAGTTGACGAGCTCAGCTGGAAGTGCTTCGAGTTTGGAATGGTCACAAATGTGGAGTTCCTTAAGACAAGTAAGGCCTCGTGCCATTCCATCGGGAAAGGAAGTCAGCTCTTCATTGGAACGGAACCAAAGGGATCGAAGATTGAAGAGATTCTGAATAGAACCCAGCAATGGTTGGTGGCATTTCTCCAGTATTCTTAGTTCAGTCACAGACAGAAGGGAAGGCAAGGCTAGTTTAGGACATTGAGAAATTTCCATCTTGGAAAGCCGTGGGAACATGTTTTCTCCATCTTCCTTTGATAACCTAATGAGGTTTGGTAACTTATAGAGCTTCAGAATCTCTAGAGCTTTGAAACCTCTTGCAACTTCACCATCATAAGAATCATCATCTATGTACTGCACATGAGTCATGTTATGTATCTTTAGTTTCTTAAGTGATGGTAGTTTCCCTAGAAGTGGAAGGTGTAAACAGTTTGTACAATCAACAAGTTCTATAAGATATAGATCTTTGAGGGTAGGACTACCCATCCATTTTGGGAATTGAACTCCCATGTATGCGTCCACTTCCAAAATTTTAAGCTGTGTGTGAGGTTGAAGCACTTCAAGAATCTGCTCCACATTTTTCTGTTGCAGGGATTCTTCATTTTTATCCCATGAAAGTTGTAAATGGTGGAGGTGCTTGCTTACCAACTTGGCTTCTTGGGCATCCTTTATACTTGTTACTCTCTCAAGGTGTTTGATGTGCAGCTTTCCTTTAAGCCTCAAGTGTCCTAATTCTTCCAATAGGAACCCTTTTGTTTTACCAATAATATATATATTTAAGGTCCTTAAGGAAGTTAACTGACCCATCTCAGGGGCCAAGCTGGACAAAAATATACTCCCTTCCAAATATAGGTGTCTGAGATATTTTAAACATTTCAGATTGTCAGGTAAGTTTCGGAGATAATGACAACAATCCAATCTCAGAATTTGCAAATTCCACAACTCACAAATCGAATCCGGGAGTGTTTCAAAGCGACCATGAGAAAGGTTCAAGTATCTTAGTTGTTTTAATTTGCCAATGGAGGATGACACCTCTTTTTGATGCATGTTGTCTAGCACCCGCAAAGAATAACATTTCATCAATATGTCAGGTGGAAAACAATCACTGTAGTTAATTGGCCTTATATAGGTCTTCAAGGATTTGATTGTGTAAATGCAATGAAGCTTCTCCAACAAATGGCACACCACCATAATGTGAGAGATGGCGAGTTTTTTCAGATAGATTAGTCACTGAATTGTCCATTGTGATGCAACTACACACCTCGTTCATAACTGACTGCGCGAGATCATGGACTAAATCATGCATTTTGAAGCTTGTGATGTTGCCGAATTCATCTGTCTTAATATCTTGAAAAAATGATCTCCAATATAGTTCATTCCACACCTCATCACCAATATCTTCCACTTCCATCCCTTCACTGGATGAAATGAATCCATTAGCCATCCAAAGATGAATGACAAGTTGCTTACTTATTTCTTCATTCTTGGGGAATAGTGAACAAAAGGAAAAACATTGTCTCAGTTTTATTGGTAAATTCCAATAACTTAATTTCAAGGCTGGCAAGATGGAGTTCTCATCTTGTGGTAAACTCCATATTTTGCTTTCCTTGACATACAACCAATCTCTTTCCTCGCTTTTGAAGCGCAAGAGACTTCCCAGTGCTTTAGCTGCAAGTGGTACTCCCCTACACTTCTTGACGATCTCCTTCCCGATGGCCACAAGCTCTGTATGTACGCCGTTTTCTGGTCCAAAAGCTCGATGCTTGAACACCTCCCAACAATTATCTTCAGACAACATTGATAATTGATGAGGAGGTGTTGTTCCCATGATGGCTGCAACCTTTGTGAGACGAGTGGTTACCACAATTGAAGCACCCTTTGAGCCACAAGCCAACATGTATTTCAACTTGTCCCATTTCTCTTGGTCTTCATTCCACACATCATCCAAAACAAGCAAATATCTTTTTCTCCGAAGTAAATCTTGAAGCCTTCCTTGCAATGGCTCTAGATCCAAATCCTCACAGGCATGCCCGGATGTTGATTCTATTATCACTTTTGTCATTCTCTTCAATTTGAAATCTTCTGAAACAAACACCCAAATTCTTAGCTCAAAATGATTAACTACCCTCTCATCATTGAACACAAGTTGAGCAAGTGTAGTCTTTCCAAGACCACCCATACCTACAATAGGATAAACCGATACATCCTCAAAATAAGAAGCATGACCAATCAAAAACTCCACAATTTTTCCTTATCTTCTTCTCTTCCATAGACTTGAGGCTGAGTAATGATTGAGGTGGTTTGGCGCCATTCCATGGCTTCTGTTCTCTCAGTGACTGCTTCATGCAAATGAAATTTCAACCTTTCCTCTGCAATCTCATCTAATCTCACCCTTATGTCTTTCAATTTCTTAGCAATTTTGTAACGGAACAGAACATCATTTGGATGAAAAGAGGGCAAGCAAGAGAAATATTGTACCTTGTTTGCAGACCCAAAAAACTTGAGTCTTTGATACTCCATTCCTAGATTTTTTGTTGAATATCTATCCAAGATGTCATCAAGCAAATGAGCAGCATCTTGAAGCTTGTGCAGCCAATTTTGAAGAGCTTTGTTTTTGAAACGCTTCTCCTCAGCATCTTCAAGCACAGCTCTGAGTGTAGTGAGTATGCTTGAAAGCCTTTTCATTTCTTGAGTGACACCCAGAAAGGATCCAAGCTCTTTCTGAAGAAGTGAGCTCAGATTCCCAAGTGCAATCTCAAGCACAGCCTCTGCCATTGTTGGTGATGCACAAATCAGGGAAAATTTGGATGAGATGATTTGTTCATGCGTCAAGTCAACTTGAGAAATTGGCAGGAAAGAGAGAAAAGGGTGTTGTTGGTGGAATATTCAGTAAATGCATTTATGGAACTTTAAAATAGGGAAGATTAAAATATTCATACTAAACATGTCTAATTAAAATCAAGGTAAAACTTTACACCAACTTTCAAATTCGTCCCCAATATTTTTTTACTGTCAATTTCGTCTCCAATCTTTCACATTTTGGTCAATTTTATCCTTTGTTTTTACTTTAGCCAAATATTATCAAGAGAATCTGCGTGACTAATGATATATAATGTAAAAATGATAGAAAAAGAAACTCAAATCTTAACTCAGATTGAAAAACAAGATGCAGTCTGTTGTTAATTTATTGAAAGAAGCTAGTCAAAGGATAAAACTGACTAAAATGTGAAACATTGGTGACGAAATTGACAGCAAAAAAAGATTGGGGAAGAAATTGATGGTTGGTGTAAAGTTTGAGGACAAAATTAGTACTTTTGCCTAAATTCAATTTGTTTCTTTGGTAAAACAACTAAGGTTAAGTTATACAAGAAAATAAATTAAAACTTTTTTGGTATTAAATATTTAGCTCAAATCTCATTTTGGTCCAAATGTTTAATTTGTTCTAAAAGAGTCCTTGATGTTTTTTTTTCTTTAATTTTNTATTATATACAAATTAGTGTTTTATTAAAAAAAAAAGACAATTTTTTCCTTAACAAATTAAGTATTTGGGATGAAAATAAATTTAGCAGAAACGTTTAAGACTTACTGAAGTTTTAACCATCAATGTGGGGTTGATCCAAAGTGATAAATAGTTTAGTATCACTTAAACGAGATTTTACATTTAAGACCTTATCATTAAAGTTACTTTGAGGCTCTCCATCATAGTGAGGACTGAGGTGCCTAGAAGAGAGGACAGAGACTAGAGAAAAAATATGACTTCAACATTGGAATCAAACATACAAATCTTTGAAACCAACAAAAAATTCCTCTTAACTTTAATTACTATTCAAATTTTATGAATTTTAAAGAGTAATGAAAGACTCTTTGAACTTTTAATTTTATGTAAAAGATCCCTTTTATTAATATTTTCATTTAAAAAAAATTAAAGTTTCTTTTTAATCTTTATGATTGTTGTTGTATTTTTCATTGATTTAAACTTGAAATTCACTATTATTGTAATTAATAGTAGATAAAAAATTATTATTTTTATATGTTTTCAGTGAAAAATTTAACAAATTAAAGAGGTTATTTGTACAAAATAAAAAAAAATGGGAGTTATTTTATTACTTTTCAGAGTTCATCTTTTCTCTAAAGTTTAGAGATGAAAATGAATAAACAATTTGGCAAGGCAGGACAATAATATGGTATGTAAGAACAAATGAAAACCCAAAGCAGCTTCTCATAAGCCTCAAGTTAAAGCAACATGACACTAATTCCATAGCTAAGTCAGTGATTTATGAAGTGTGGAAAGCCACATAAATCACTATCAATATGAAATTATGAATAGATGGAATGTGAGCTATCTTGGGCCAATCCTCACCTATTTCTTGCATTAAGACATCAATTTGAGGCATGCATAAAGACACAATGGAATTTTTACGCTTGATGTCCACAAATGATGATTAAGTAACAGAATTTTAAGGATGATTCATAAAGTAGGACAACATATTTTTTTTAACAGCAAAGCTGATAGGGGTAGAATGCTGATAGGAAAACACAACTATGTAAAAGGAATCACAGACTCATTTCCTGTACAAATATATTATATTACTGATTTACTGTTTCTTATAAATGGAACATATTTAAAGTTAGGAACATATCATTTGAGAAAATTAGAGTATAGCACTCATTTTTATATGAACAAAGCAGCATAACATTAATTATAAAGCCAGATTTGAAACAAACCTTTATGAGTAGTCACAGCCGAAATTTGTATCATTTAAGTCGCTTAGAATACGTGCTGTGCTTTCTATACGAAATCGCAGAACATGGAAAATCTTGTGCCAATCCTCCCCTGTATCTTCCTCGCATCGCTTCAGTAACTTGGGGCAACCATAAATTTCCAGATTTTTCAAACTGCCAAGGCATTGGATGCTTGTTGGAAGTGACATCAACTTGGGGCAATCAGAAATATACAATGACTTGAGTGAAGTAAGGTTTCCCAGCCAATCAGGCAAGGATGCTAGATTTTGAAGATTATACAAGGACAAAGATTTCAGTGTGGTAATATGCTGTAAAGCCTCATGGAAACCTTCCACCAATGGGCAGCTTCTGATTCTCAGATCCTCAAGGGAAGTAAGATTTTGAAAACCTTCACCTATTCTGAACTTAGGATACCTACTAACTTTCAATATTTTAAGAGAGTGCAGCCCTCGCAGCATTTGTTCGGTCAGTGGCTCGAGTCTATGACAGTCCACAATATGCAACTCTTCAAGAGAATTTAAGCTAATGAATTCTGATGGGAGTACTTCAAGTTTGGTGTGGTTGAAGATGTAGAGTTTCTTGAGGCAAGTTAGGCCTTCTAGCATCCCATTGGGAAAAGAAGTAAGTTCTCCATTACGAAAACACCAAAGAATTTTAAGACTGTGGAGATTAGAAATTGAACCAAGTAAAGATCGGTTGCATTCTTCGGTAATTCTTAGAAAAGTCACAGATCCAAGGCAGGGTAAGTTGTCAAATTTAGGACATGCACAAATTTCCAGAGCGGAAAGATTTGGGAAGATATTCACCTCATCCTCCTTAGATAACCTTATAAGGTTTGGTAGATTTCCCAGTCTCAAAAGTTCCAAAGCTTTGAAACCATTAGCAAATTCACCATCATAGGATTGCTCATCTATGTATTGCACATTATTCATGTCAAACACATCTAATCTCTTCAGAGAGGGTAGTCTCCCCAGTGGTTGAAGCGATAGACAGTATTTGCAACCCGAGAGTCCTATACGATACAGATCTTTAAAGGCAGGACTACCCATCCATTGAGGGAGTTGAACACCCATATATCCTATCATGTCCAAAGTTTGAAGCTGTGGATGAGGATGAAGCACTTCAAGAATCTGCTCCACATTTTCTTGTGATGACTGTGATTCTTCATTTCTTTCCCATGACAACAATAAATTGCTCAAGTGCTTACCCACTAAATTTGAAGCTTTGGCATCCATCACACTTGGTACTTTCTCCAAGTGCTTGATGTGAAGCTCCCCTTTGAGTTTCAAGCTCCCTAATTCTTCCAACAAGAACCCTTTTTGATTACGAACAATGTATATATTTAAGGTCCTTAAGGAAGTTAGCTGACCCATCTCTGGAGCCAAGATGAATAATGATCTACATCCTTCCAAATATAGATGTCTGAGAGCTTTCAAGCATTTCAGGTTGTTAGGTAACATTGTAAGAAGATAACAATGCTCCAAATTCAAAATCTGCAAGTTCCAAAGTGTACAAATCGAATCAGGTAGCCATGTAAAACGACCATTAGAAAGGTTCAAGTACCTTAGATGTTTTAGACTTCCAATCAAAGGCGACAACATTTCTCGGCCCATGATAGCTAGAACCCTCAAAGAATGACACTTCAGTAAGTCATCAAGTGGTGAGTGGTCTTTATAATGGATTGGCGTAATAAATGTCTTCAAGGATCTAATGTGGTGCAATTGCATCGAAAAGTGTGCAATGGATTCCTCAGAACTGTAAAGATGACGAGTTCTTTCAAATATGTCAGTTGTGGCATTCTCATCTGCAATGCAGTAGCATTCCTCTTCCATGACAGATCGAGCGAGATCATGAATAAGATCATGCATCTTGAACCTTGTAATGTTGCCAAATGCATCTATATGAACATGCTGGAAAAATGATCTCCTATATAACTGATTCCACACCGCATTGCCACTATCTTCCACTTCCAATATCTCATTAGATGAAATGAAGCCATTAGCCGCCAATTTGACCGCACCCGTCGTTAGGTGGCCAAAAATACCGG
>QANZ01050033.1:0-11139 GCA_003254925.1 Chamaecrista fasciculata | reverse complement strand
GCGTACAAGAGAGGCAAGCTGATGACTAAACCCATGCAGGACTCTCCGGGTCAGTCCAGCAATTCGTAACCCCTTACGTAATTGCACCATGACTCTCATTCCAGCATCTACTGCGTGCATCCCTATGCACTGAGGTCGTGCTGATCTTAGTTCATTTTCGCTCCCACGAAAACAATCGATCAAGGACAGATTTAGATTAATTATCTTATAATTAATCATGGACGTAATCACATTAAACATGCTAATAATGTGAAAACCATTAATTTATCTCTATAAATTAATCCATATGTTCATAACATACATCAAAAAGGATTGGCCCTAGGTCAAAATTCCTATCACCATGTATCTAGACTAAAGAGCAGGCTGATTCAGACAAGCTTAAACCAAATCATTCAAAAGAATTCCCAATGACCATGCAGCACGTGTATAACACTCAACTCACCTAAGGAGATATCACTAGAGTCAAAATACCAAAGCAACAACTATAAAGTTGAAAGAACTCTAAATCTCTACTACAAATGCACAACATGAATGATCAGGAGGACTTTAAGAGTTAGTAGTGATGGAAAAGGCCAAAGTGGAAGAGAAAATGATGAAAGAAACGACAAAATGCAGGAAAAAAACAAGTACAAGACCCCAAAACTATAAAAACTAACAAACAACCTACAAAAACAACAATCACTCTACACCTCTCTACCAATGGATCACTAAACATTTTTCACAATTTCTTTTCACTTTCACTTTTATTGGCTAGCCACATAACTCTTGCCTTTCTTCTTTTGAATTTTCGCTCATAATCATAAAAGACTTTTTATTTTGCCCTTTTTCGTACTTTTCTTTCTTTTCATTCTTTTTCTTGTTCAATGATCCCTAACCACGAGGAGTAGAACGACCATAAAACTAACAAAAGAAACTCTAAAAATAAAACTAACAAAGGAAGCAAAAGGGAAATAACAAAGGGGAAGGCTCAAAAAATGGAAAGAAAGGGAAAGGTGTATGGCTTGTGTATGGACGAAAGGTAGGAATGAAATGTCTCTATCTTATCAAACATAAAAATTCATAAAAATAAAAAAAAGCTTCAACTCAGAATGCAGTCAAGTTCTAGTGAAAAACTAAGCTATTGGACTAAATGCACTCACACAAAATGAACAATCAAAGGCTCAAAACTTCCTACAAGCAGGGTACTCTTAGGCATACTCATGAAGAACTCAAATGAATAAAATAACTCAAAACAATTTCAAAACAATAAGTCATCAGTCAAAATAACATGCAAGAGTTGCAAACCTCAGGGACAGGCAAACAAATCACATATAAAGCATACCATAAATTCTCCCTAAATTAACTAAACTTGGGAGAAATAGAATCAAAAGTAGGATTCATCAATTAAAATAGTCTAAAATCAAGTAAAAGGGAGCATAAGACAAACCAAAAAGGCCATAACAAACAAAAAAATTGTTTAAGAAGACCCAAAAAGAAAGACCTAAAATTTTTTAGCTGGCATTAAAATCCACCAAAAGTGTCTCTACCCCACACTTGAAACACAACATTGTCCTCAATGCTGAAGACAATGGAAAAACTGGAAAGAAAACTAAGCAACTAGAAAAAAATACCTCGAAAGGAAAGATGAAACAACAAAGCACCAAACAAATTATTCAGACTAAGCAAACTACTCCTAAACAACTACAAATGGAATCCCTCTCCCACATTTCAAATCAGATAATCTTCTTGGAAAAACAGAAACTAAGTGGGGAAAGGAAATGAGACAACCAGATCATGGTGACTTAAACGTCTCATTGTTGACATCCAATGAGCTCTAAGAAGAAGATGGTGTAGAAAGATGCTTCTCACACCAACAAGCAACAACACTGGCCACAACTTGGCCGCCTTGTTATGTATTTTCTTTTTCTATGCTTTCTTTTGCTTCTTCTATCTTGCAACATAAGCAACATAATTATCAGCCCCACGGGAAATCAGAGAAATCAGAAATTGAGATAAAAGGTGAGAAATTGTCTCCATAATGGATTCATCTTGTGTGATTGAGCTCTTTAATAGCTGCGATACAAAAGTAAAAGTGCCCTTGAGAGCTTCACTGGCAGCTCTACTTGCAGGGGCAAAAACATCACTGTCCCTAGAGGAATAATCAGTAGAAATATGAGAAACAACATGATCAGAACAAGTAATAGATATAATAGAATTATGTAAAATAGATGAAAAAATAGATGGTGATGATTGACAGTCGATACGATCAACTAATGGATAGTTGAGACCAACCGCCCTATCATCACCTGACCCAAAGAAGGGTTTAGAAGGAGGAAAGGATAAAGACTCATTTCTCACAGGAGGAGGAATTGGATGACACATCGGCTGCAAAGAATGAAATTTCATACCTAAAGGATCTAAATGGTTATGAGGGATGTCGACTGAAAGAGAGCTGATCAGCCCAAATTTGACTATGTTATTTGGTCTTCTTTTTACATCTTTTTAATATTAATTATTGAAATTATGACCAAATAATTTGTTAAGGTTTGTACCAAGGTTATGCACAGAATTAATGACTAAAAGTGCTATTTTGCAGTCCATTATCATAGTTTATGAAATAGTGCTGCTTAATGTGGTTTCAGGCCAGTATCACACCAAAAGAAATTGAAGAAATCATAACTGAAGGACGGAGCAACTAATATGAATGAAGCCAACCTTAAGAGCTTACGCCTATAAATTGTTGGGAAATTATAGAGCGAGCGCAGCGGAAAAATAAAAAAAAACATTAAAAGCGTATTCTCTATAATTCCCTTCCAGGATCCACTAATTGCATTTATTCTAGTAAGAGAAGAGGTATACCTAAAAATCAATCAGTAGCTTTCAACTTGCGAATCCGAGAAGTCCACTAGAACGTGTCCTAACTCTGCCGGTGATCCACACGAGCAGTTTGGTAGATACCCAGGTGCTAGCCTCCTTCTCTTCTCCAAGAGAGTGCAGGGAACCCAATCTACGGTTCTTGAATGTTCAAGAACAATTCTTGAACCCTCAAGAAAAGTGGCGCACAAAAGACCAAGAACTATTCTTGATCACACTCAAGCCCTAAAATATTAGGGTTTTTGTCGAACTTCCTCTCTCTCTTGAGAAAGTCGACTTTCTCTCTGTAAATTAGGGTAAATCAAAATTTCTCTCTCCACTTGAATGAATGAGGCAAGTTGACTTGGCCCTTTTGGTATATATAGAGTTACTCTTGAAATTAGGGAATTGATAATTATAATTAGGGAATCCCTAAATTAGTGAATTATCAAATTAGAAAATTATAAGATTACATTAATATTATAATTTAGGACTTGAATTCTTAATTAAAATATTACATTAATATCTTAATTTAAATTCAAAATGCAATCTTGAGATTCAAAATCCAAGATCAAATCTTGCACATGGACCCCACCAAGAATGCGTCATTCCCTAATCCTTTTATGGGAATTTTATAAATGAAAATAACAACCCTAACTCTTAGGAAGCTATAACCAACTTATGAATTCCCTAACAATATTGAATTAAAATATTACCCTAATATCTTAATTCAAAATTTGAATCTTGAAATCAAAATCAAATTTTGAATTCAAATTCAAACCTTGATTCTAAATAACAAAACAATTTTATTAATTAAAATCAAGAAGCATGAGGCGCCACCCTCAAGCCTTGTTATCCTAATATTAGAGAATTTAATAAATCAATAATCCCCTAACTTTTAGGAAGCTTATTTAATTTATTATTCCCTAATATTTTAAACAAGAATTTAATTGTAAATAGATTAATCAAATTAACTATTTAACAATTAATATATTTAAACTTGTCTAACAAATTTAAACATCATAAACGTAGATATTATTTAAGACAAGACTTCATGTCCTAAGACATTCAACTATGTCTTAAATCGTATCACTAAAGTGACTCACGAATCACTACTAGAAAAAATCAATTTTGTGACGGACAAATCCGTCACTAAATCATGAAATTCGTCACAAAATAGTGATTTAGTGACGGATTTGTCCGTCACAACGTCGGACGCTAAAAAGCGCGTCAGTAAATTTATGTGACGGACGTAGTATCCGTCACTAAATTTGTGACAAACTAAATGAAAACAATCCGTCACAAATCTGTCACTAATCATAATCAATGTTCTCAAAAGTGAAGTTCTTTTTGTGACCGATGATCCGTCACAAATTGTAACATTTGCTACGACCAATGTTTCTAAATGTTCGTCACAAATCTGTCACTAATTTTTTGTCCCAAATCTGTCACTAAATTTTCCGTCACAAATTTATCTTTAAATTTCATCACATATCCGTCACTACATATCCGTCACAAATATGTCTATAAATATCTATCACAAAAACTATTATATTATCATCATAATATAATATGAAGTCACAAAATTATAAGTATCATTCACATTAAATAAAAAGTCTACTTCAATCTCTTAAAAATAACACAAAAGAGTAGCCCAACTAAAATGATAATATAATAAGTCAACTACAATTAAACACAATGAGCAATTTCCAAGATTCTTGATGATCTTCATGTGAATGAGGCATTCTTGTTCTTGCTTCCCTGAGTTCTTGCACCAATCCTTCTAACACATGTACTTTATTTTCCAATTGTTGTCTCTCTTGTATCTCTTGTTCAAGTTTTTGATGTAATGTTTCTATATTATTTGATGCATTTTCATCAATGTCTGACACTTGATTACTTGAAACATGTGATTCAACTGAAGAGATGAGTAGAAACGTTTGGAACCTCTGACCCAAACCCATAAATCCTTCCTTTTTTGGGACCACCAGCAACCTTAGTCCAAATAGACATTTCTTTTTCAACATTAGCTATATCCACATCTATAGGATTATTGTTGTCTATCCCATCATTCAATATGGCATTTGAGTCTTTCATCTCATTCTCAAATCTCTCCTAAAACATGTGAAACCAAACAAATATTAAACAATCTATTAAAAGGTGAAATGAGAAAGAAAATGTAAACAAAACATGCAATCATAATAGAAATTTTACATGACAATAACAAGTCATAAATAAAATTAAACATAATGAAAGAAAAAGGTAACAAACTTTAAAGCGATGCAATATTCATCAACAAAATGCAAATCAAAAGTAAGCATTACCATGAGAAGGAAAAGACAATGGGTCATGGTTACTACAATAAGAACAAAAAAGACAAATTTCATATGATTCCCCATGTCAGATCAATAGCAGTAAAAACTTGCTTTGTAAGTTAATTTATAAGAACACCATATCAACTTCTATAAGAACATCATATCTGACAAGCAGACTTAAAACTTCTCTTTATACAATGTTTCTCCATTTGAGTATTGAGCCATTGAAGCCCTATGGCCTCTATTAGTCCAAAAAGATCCAGATTATAAATTTGATTAGAAAACCATATTGCTTTCATAGAACAAGCCATAAAGAGGTTAAATGAGCAAGAAAATGGGCATAGAACATTGTCTAATCATGACAAAAATTTTACATATCCAGAATACACCTTAAATTATCTCAAAAGTATCAACAAAAAAAAAGTTAAAACACAAAAGACTTGAAACAGGAATTTGCATCTCCTTCCTATCATTTGATTACTAATACAGTGTCTAAACATGATTTAAGACTCAGAAAATTCAAAATGTGTACAAAATTTCCATATGAAGGCAGCCCCCACTAAAAGTTGTTCAAACATGTAGAAAACCCACAAAATGAAAACCTAACATGACATAATATCCAACAATAAATTGCTAAAACAGCACCACCACAAGAAACCATAAAGAAGAGTTCAATCAATTTAAATATCAACAAATACAACACCATTAATCATAACAACAAATTCTTACCCATACTACTTTCGATTTTTTNTTTATATTCTGGTGTGGACCATTGTCGAAGAAGTTTCTCCCAGTCATCATTGCTCATCCATGATGGCCTTCTCCCTGTAGCTTTGAAAATTTTCCTTGCAGAGTATAGGACATTACTCAATCTTCTAGGACCAAGTTTCTTTTCAAAAAGATTGGTGATCTCGGTATCAAATTTTGCCTCCCATGTGTATTGTTTCTACAATATAAGAATTAATGAGAAAGTAACAAGTCTCACAATAGCATTACATATTGATCATTACAATATAAGAATCAATGAGAAAGTCAAATGGTCAAAAACACTTGATCATTAGATGACACAAAAATAAACAAAAACATTGCGTATTGATTATGATTACACACTTCTTAGTTAATTTTATATGATTACCTTAAGCTCAGAAAACCAACGATCTTTCACTTCACGTGGTGTTAAATCCCACTTGGACCAAGGTCCACCAAAAGCCTTCTTAAAAATTCAAGATAAGTCACGCACAGCTTGGTGTGGATGATACCTAACAAATAGCCAAAAGCAAAATCATTAGTGTATGCTCAAGAAGTGAAATAAATAATATGTATTACATTTTAGCCTTACGTGTTGTTAAGAGGCTCTAAAATTATTCGACCATCTGCAGACTTCTTTATTACTTTCTTCTTTTGGATATTTGTCAAAAGATGATCACTTTCCTCTAGCTCTGAGTCCAAATCCTGAAGAGGTTCTTCATCTACTTGTGCTTCTTGTACAGGTTCTTGTAATGGTGCTTCATCTAAGGTAGTTTCATTTCTAGGCACTTCCTCTAAGAGTGGTTGCTCATCAAGTGCTTGCTGTGATGGTTCAACATTCTGCCCACTTCTATTCGTTGTTCCACCTCTCCCTACTCCAGTCAATCTACCTTTCCCTTTGCCTCTTGCCATTCCTGTAAAATTGATAAACAAAGGAGTAAGAAAAAAAAAATTAAGGTAAAGTCATGCAAATGGTATTAGGGAAAAACTATAAATTGGAATGAATATAAAAAGCAATGTCCTACCAAGAAATAACCACGTATTAGAAAATTTAAATATCATCATTATCATCGTCACTTTCAATGCCATCATCACTGTCACAAGAATGGTTCTCACTCATTCCATTTTCATCTTCACTAGAGTCATAATTAGAGGAACCAATTTCAGATTCATAATCATCATCAACTAATATTTCATCCACCTCCCCAACTTGCTCATCTACATTATCATCAACTAGTATTTCATCCTCTTCCTCGACTTGTTCATTTACATCATCATCAACTAGTACTTCACCCTCTTCCCCAAATTGTTCATCTACATCATCATCAACTACTATTTCTTCCTCTTCCCCAACTTGTGCACTCTCAACTTCATCTAGACTTGTTTCACAATGCACTTCCACCTCATCATCTTGGTAGGCAAGTTCTGGGGCATTTATTGTACTTCTTGCTTTAGTTTTACAAACAACCCACCAATTAGCCTTCTCTTTTTTCTTACTTGCATACTCTGTAAAATAAACTTGTTGTGCTTGTTGTGCAAGTACAAAGGGCTCATACTTATCAAATCTCCTCTTATGATTGATCTCAAATATGCCATATTGCCTATGGACATTACACCCTCTTTTTAATTTAGGATCAAACCAATCTCACTTGAATAGAACAACTCTAGTTCTTTTATCAGTAGAATTGAAGAACTGTAGCTCAATAACCTCTTCTAACAAGCCAAAGTAGTCACACTCAAAGTCATTGTAATTTGAACCTTTGATGCAAACTCCACTATTCATGGTGGATTTTGTTGAGTTGTACGCTTTTGTATGGAATCTGTATCCATTAGCATAATATTGAGGCCAAGTGCGTACTTCTCTAAATGGACCAAAAGCTAAATCTTTTATCCGAACATCAACCACATTGTTCTCTGGATTAAAGACCTAATTATAAAAAAAGATAATTTAATTAGAATGGCCACTATATATGAATATCATCTAACCTAGAATGATATGAATTATAGTTCTCGAAACATACATATTCTTTTAACCAAATTGCAAATTCACTAGTGGTCTTATCTTCTATCTCCTTAGCTGTTATGTGAGGTATTGTTTTTTTAAGTTGTTCTTCAAAGATTCTACGAAGTAAAGATTAAAAAAAATTACTATAGATAATATAGGATGTAAACATACATACTAGACTATTAAAGAAAGTGTTTAACATACTGAACAAATGGTTGGATTTCATCACAGTTGATGAGAACATAAAGTCTGGCTGCATTGTATTCTTCATCACTCAAATATCTTGATTTCTCTTTCCCAGATGGTCGACCAGGGTGAGTAAATATAGAGAGGCATCCATCAGGGCAATCAACATCACCTACATCATCATTCCTATCCACTTTATTTAACTTGGACTGAACATGAGATTCAAAATAATAAGAACAAAATGTCGAAGTTTCTTCAATAAGATATGATTCACAAATTGACCCCTCTACACGAGCTTTATTTTTAACCTTCTTCTTGAGATGATGTAAAAACCTTTCAAATGGATACATCCATCAGTATTGTACTGGTCCACCAACTCTTGCTTCATATGCCAAGTGAATAGGTAAGTGTTCCATAGAGTCAAAGAACCCAGGAGGAAAAATTTTCTCCAATTTGCATAGAGTTACAATATTTTCCTCAAGTCTTTGCATTTGATCCACTCGTACCATAGTTGAACAAATGTCTCTAAAGAATAAACTAATTTCTGTTAAGACATTCCAAACAGAGTCGGGCAGCAAATCTCTGAATGCAATTGGAATCAGTCTTTCAAGAAACACATGACAATCATGACTTTTCATCCTAGACAACTTATATTCTTTCATGTCAACACACTTGGACAAGTTCGAACCATATCCATCTTGAAGCCTCAAATTGTTTACCCATTCACACACCAGCTTTCTTTGTTCCTTTGTTAGAGTATATGCCGCTTTTGGTTTCACCACCTTTCCATTACCATGATCTTTCAATTCCAAATCTGGTCGATCACAATGAATAGACAAGTCTCTTCTAGCTTTGACATTGTCTTTGGTCTTTCCCTTCACATCCATGATAGTATTAAAGATATTATCAAAACAATTCTTCTCAATATGCATAACATCCAGATTATGTTGAATCATATTTGTATTCCAATAAGGTAAATCCCAAAAAATAGAACGTTTGGTCCAATTATGTTGGCGACCGAATCCATCCAACTTGTTTCTTTTACCCGTGTCAACTATCCTTGGAAAGTTAAAAACTCTCTCTCATAAGTCATCACTCGTCAATCTAATAGGGATAGGAGAATTTTCAACATGGTCTTTACGAAATGACTCACTATCAGTGCGGAATGGATGATTTCGTGGCAAAAATTGACAATGACAATCAAAGAATGATGCCTTTTGCCCTTTTTTCAAGTAGAATGCTTTACTTCGCTCCATACATATTGGGCATGACATGACACCATGTGTGCTCCATCCGGACAACATACCATAAGCAGGAAAATCATTGATTGTCCACAATAATGAAGCACACATACAAAAGTTTTGTTTTGTGAATGAGTCATAAGTTTGAACACCGACCTCCCATAAATGTTTCAACTCATCAATTAGAGGTTGTAGGTACACATCGATCATTTGACCAGGGCTCTTTGGACCAGGAATCACAAGAGTCAAAAACATATATGGAGTTTTCATGCACATCCAAGGAGGGAGATTATACGGTGTAACAATTACAGGCCAACACGAGTATGGATGAGTAGATTGCCCAAAAGGAGTAAACCCATCTGAAGATAATCCCAACCTAACATTACGAGGCTCTGCTGCAAAAGAGGGATACATTTCATCAAAATGCTTCCATGCCTCACCATCACATGGGTGGCACATAACCCCTTCCTCTCGCCTAGTTTTATGATGCCATGTCATGTGTTCAGAAGTCTTACTAGACATATATAGCCTTTGCAATCTTGGTGCCAACGGGAAATAACGCAAAGTCTTATAAGGTATGTCTTTTTTCTGTCCATCCTCTCTTCTAGATTTATAGCGAGCATGACCACACACCACACAATTCTGTCTATCTTTGTTCTCCTTATAATATAACATACACCCATTCTCACATACATCTATTTTTTCATACTCAAGACCAAGTTTCCTCACCATTCTTTTAGCCTTGTAATAATCAATAGGCAACTTAGCATCATCAGGCAAAAATTCTTTTACAAGTTGCAAAATGCGATTAAAACAACTCTCGCTCAAGTTAAACTCAGACTTGATGTTTAACAATCTAGATATTGCTGATAATGGGGTGTGGGTACTGCATCCTTTATATAAAGGCTCCATGGCAGCTTTCAACATTTCATAAAATAGTTGAGCATAACGATTTGGTGGTTCTTCAAATTCTTCGTTGGAATTAGGATTAAAACTAGGTCCAGCAGCATCTAAAATCATGGTACGGTAGGTGTTTTCCAAGGCAACATTAACCCTTTCCATATTATTAACTTCTACCACTTCCTCACTATCAACATTCATCCCACATTCAACATTATCATGATGTACAGGTTCCCCATGATAACTCCATTGGTCATAATTAGGAACAAATCCACGACTATATAGGTGAACCTTCACAATTTCCACATCGTGGAATCTTCTATTATCGCACCTTGAACAAGGACACCTTATTTGGCCATTTGACACCAAATTACCTTGAGATAGCACAAATTCTATGAACTGGTCTACCCCAACAATAAAATCATCATTTAAACCCTTCCTACATTGGTCTCTCCTCTTATACATCCACACTCGATCAACCCTCAAGTATGCGTCTACATCAAAATACATTTTAATTCAAAGCAAAGAAATAAATGAAAACAATAAAAGATAATATGATCATGACAAAACAGAACAAAATTTCAAAACATGATTTTTTAGTTCAATCTTGAACCAGAAAACTGGTTCAAGAGTGAACTTGAACCAGTTTCTGGTTCAAACTTGAACCACTTTATAGTTCAAGAGCTAACCAGAAAACTGGTTCAAGAGTGAACTTCTAGTTCAAACTTGAACCAGTTTCTAGTTCACTCTTGAACCAGTTTCTGGTTCAAGTTTGAACTAGTTTTTTGGTTCAAGAGTGAACCAGAAACTGGTTCAAGAGTGAACCAGTTTTACTGGTTCAAGTTTGAACCAGTTTTCTGGTTCAAAATTTGAACCAGAAACTGGTTCAAGAGTGAACCAGAAAACTGGTTCA
>QANZ01050028.1:148518-162802 GCA_003254925.1 Chamaecrista fasciculata | reverse complement strand
ATAATTATAAAATCAAGAATCTCATTCAAGAATTTAAATTATTGACCCAAAAAATTTTAAAATTCATAATTTTAATAAATTTTCAGCCACCCCACAATATTATAATTAAAACATTTTTAACTATAATTATATAGGGATTTCGACTTTGGCCTTAAAATTTCAAGAAAATTTCCAAATCAATCCAATTGATTTTATATGTATCACATACATAAAATTTGCACCTATTCCATAGATTGAGTTTTTAAATAAAACTTTTCGGTGGATTTTCGTAAAACCAAACATACGATTGAAAGCGGTAAACACATATCATACATCACATGTACAATTCACCAAAACCAGTATTAAATTCAAAAACTAGCGTGACTCTGATACCACTGTTGGGAAATCACGGCGCGCGCAGCGGAAGCGAAAAATAAAATTTATTTAAAACAAGGCACAAAAACAAAAACGATTTCCCTACGGATACGCTAGCTGAATTTAAACCGGTGAAGGAAAAAGTTATACCTCAAGGTTTCAATCGGTCCGCTTGAACGGTGCAATTCTGAGAAGTCCACACGAAGCGTCCTTCCTCTGCCAGTAATCCACACGAGCAGTTTAGTGGCACCAAGGTGCTAGCCTTCAGTTCTTTTCTCCAAAAGAACAAGGGAACTCGATCTACGACCCTTAAAATTCAAGAACAATTCTTGAACCTTAAAAGGATGGTGGCGCAATAAACAAGAACACCTTCTTGTTTTCCTCTCAAAAACCCTAGCTATGGGACAACTCGATTTCTCTCACACTCTTGGAGAAGATGGAGTTTCTCTCTCTAGGTTTTTGAGCTAGGCGAATTTCTCTCTTGTCTCACAAAAGAAGAAAGCAAAATTTCACTAATGTGAATTAGCCTTCAAAGTCGTCTTGCCTAGGTTAATATATAGTTAGGGGAATTTTGATAATTATAATTAGGGAATCCCTAAATTATAGGATTATCAAATTATAAAATTATAAGATTACAATAATATTATAATTTTAGGACTTGAATACTTAATTAAAATATTACCTTAATATCTTAATTGAATTCAAAATGCAATCTTTGAGAATCAAAATGGATAATCCAATCTCCCCTTGGGTCCCACTAAGAATGCACCTATTCCCCTTCTTTTTCTTGGAATTTTATAAATCAAAATAACATTCCTAACTCTTAGGAAGTTATAACCAATCTATTATCTTCCAATGATTTTGAATTAAAATATTACTCTAATATCTTTAATTCAAAATTTGAATAATCTTGAAATCTAGATCAAATCTTTGAATTCAAAATCATGACTTTAATTAACAAAACATTTTTATTAATTAAAATCTCCTCATATTAGGCGCCACCCTCAACCTATTTATCCTCATATTAGTGAATTTAATAAATCAATAATCTCCTAACTTTTAGGAACCTTATCTAATTTATTATTCCCTAATATTATAATTGTAAATAGATTAATCCAATTAACTATTTAACAATTAATATATTTAAACTTGTCCCACAAATTTAAATATCTCAACCGTAGATTTTATTTAAGACAAGACTTTATGTCCCAGACATTTAGCTATGTCTTAAATTGTGTCACCGGAGTGACTGACGAATTAACCCTAATTCGTGTCCCTTCAAGCGGTGTCCAGATCCTGCTCATGTGTGACCTAGCAGGCCCCACGTGAAGTTAGCAGCAAGCCATCCCGATGACTCTCAAGTCGACAGCGGACTCTAGCAAGCCATCACGACTACTCAAAACACGTGAGTTATCGTTTTATCAAAATGACCGATTTAACCTTAGTACCACCGTGTCATAGACCCTATTGTCACACGATATTTTGTTCATGGATAAGGCACGGGAAAGAAATCCTTAATCCAAACCACAACTTCCTCAATTCTTGAGTAAGTCCCATTTCCCTGTGTGGTCACACATTCCTTGGACAGACTCATCGAGGGCGCCAGTTAAATATCTCTCATCTTTAATGAGGGACAAAATTCCATCTTGGTCAACCACATTCCTCAGCACTGTAATCAACCAAACCCGTACCTAGCCCTTATGGTTACCCTGCTACGGGCAACATTAGACTAGGCCAAAGTTCGACAACTACAACGCCGGAATAGTCAAGACCTCAGGTCTAAGGCATCATGACAGGTGTAAAAGAGAGACTACGTAATGACTAAACCCATGCAGGACTCTCCAAGTCAGTCCAGCAACTTGTAACCCCTTACATAATTGCACCATGACTCTCGTAAAGCATCTAGTGCATGTATCTCCATACACTGATGTCATGCTGGTCTTAGTTCAATCTCGCTCCCACGAGAATAATCGACCAGGGACGGATTTAGATTAATTATCTCATAATTAATCAAGGACGCTATCATAGTAAACATGCTAATAATATGATAACAACATAATTTATCTCCATAAATTAATCAATATGTTCAGAAGGTTTGATAGAACACGTTCTCAACCTCGAAGATACGGATTTTTGATGACTGAGAACAAGGATGTGTTGCTCATGGAGCGTGGTGAGCCTACCACCTATCAAGAAGCTATCGTGGGTCCCAACTCTGAGAAATGGGTTGAAGCCATGGAGGCTGAGATGCAATCCATGTATGACAACGAGGTATGGACCTTAGTCGCTCCACCCGAAGGGGTAAAACCCGTAGGGTGCAAGTGGGTTTTCAAAGAGAAAACAGACATGGATGGCAATGTCAACGTCTTCAAGGCAAGGCTAGTCGCAAAGGGGTTTACTCAACGTCATGGTATTGACTATGACGAAACGTTCTCCCCTGTTGCAATGGCCAAATCCATTAGGATCCTCCTTGCCATAGCCGCATATTATGACTATGAGATATGGCAAATGGATGTCAAAACAGAGTTCCTTAATGGAAGGCTGCCCGAGGATGTGTACATGACACAACCCGAGGGGTTTGTATGCCCAGAGGCACCAGACAAAGTATGCAAGCTTCAGAGATCCATTTATGGATTGAAGCAAGCATCCCGAAGTTGGAATCATCGTTTTGATGAAGTAGTTAAAGAGTTTGGCTTCTTACAAAACTCTGACGAGCCTTGTGTTTACAAGAAGGTTAGTGGGAGCACAATTGTGTTCTTGGTGCTATATGTCGATGACATATTGCACATTGGAAATGATATTCCAACCTTGGAGATTGTAAAATCTTGGTTGCGAAAATCGTTCTCAATGAACGACTTAGGAGAAGCTGCCTATATTCTAGGCATCAAGATCTATAGAGATAGGTCTCAAAAGCTTCTTGGATTAAGTCAGAGTACATACTTGGATAAGGTACTGAAGAGGTTCAGTATGCAAGATTCCAAGAAGGGATTCATATCAATGAATCATGGATTGACCCTGAGCAAGAAACAGTGTCCCAAGAAACTTGTTGAGCGAGGGCGCATGGGTGGCATCCCTTATGCTTCGGCAATAGGATCCATCATGTATGCCATGCTGTGAACTCAACCCGATGTGTCTTTTGCCCTGAGCATGACGAGCTAGTTCCAACAAGACCCTGGTGAGGATCATTGGACCGCTGTCATAAACATCCTTAAGTACTTGAGAAGAACTAAGGATGAATTCTTGGTTTATGGTGAAACTGATGTGTAATTTGTTACACAGGTGCCCGTTTTCCAAACCAACCAAGATGTTTTAAATCGCAGTCTGAATACGTGTTTCTCCTGAATGGTGGCATCGTGAGTTGGAAAGGTTCCAAGCAGAGCACGATTGCTGATTCTACAATGTAGGGTTGGTCGCATGGAGACGCGGATCGTAAAACTAGTGAGTGAAGTATGCTTGGTGTTCACCCTGTGGAGACAGGAAAGACACCAAATGGGACTGGCTCCCCACTGACGTTCTGACAGTGATATATACTCAGACGTTATCACCTTGAGATGGTGATGTCTTGATATGTAAAGTAGCATTCGACGATAAAGTTGTCGATCCTCTTACGAAACCCCTAGCATGGGTCTTACATGAAAGCCATGTAATGTCAATGGAGATTAGACACATTAATGGATGTTCCTAGTGTAGGAACAGTTTGATTAATGATTGTACCTAGTGCAAGTGGGAGTCTGTTGGAGATTGTGCCCTAGGGCCAATCATTTTATGTAAACATATTATTAGCATGTTTACTATGATAGCGTCCTTGATTGAGTATGAGATAATTAATCTAAATTCGTCCCTGGTCGATTATTCTAGTGGGAGCGAGAATGAACTAAGACCAACATGACCTCGGTGTATGGAGATACATGCACTAGATGCTTTACGAGAGTCATGGTGCAATTATGTAAGGGGTTACAAGTTGCTGGACTGACCCGGAGAGTCCTGCATGGGTTTAGTCATTAGCTAGTCTCTCCTGTACGCCTGTCACGATGCCTTAGACCTGAGGTCTTGACTATTCCGACGTTGTAGTTGTCAAACTTTGGCCTAGTCTAACGTTGCCCGTAGCAGGGTAGCCATAAGGGCTAGGTACGGGTTTGGTTCATTGCAGTGCTGAGGAATGTGGTTGACCAAGATGGGATTTTGTCCCTCATAGATATGAGAGATATCTAACTGGCGCCCTCGATGAGTCTGTCCAAGGAAAGAGTGGCCACTCAGTAAATTGGGACTAACTCAAGAAGATCGAGAAAGTTGTAGTTTGGATTAAGGATGACTTCCCCGTGCCTTATCTAGAACCAAGATATCGTGTGACAATAGGGTCTATGACAAAGTGGTACTAAAGTTAAATCGGTCATTTTGATAAAACGATAACTCACGTGTTTTGGGTAGTCGTGATGGCTTGCTAGAGTCCGCTCTCGACTTGTGAGTCATAGAGATGGCTTGCTGCCAACTTCACGTGAGGCCTGCTGGGTCACACATGGGCAGGATCTGGACACCGCTTAAAGGGACACAAATTAGGGTTAATTCGTGAGTCACTCCGGTGACACAATTTAAGACATAGCTAAGTGTATGGGACATAAAGTCTTGTCTTAAATTAAATCCACGGTTGAGATATTTAAATTTGGGGACAAGTTTAAATATATTAATTGTTAAATAGTAATTGGATTAATCTATTTACAATTATAATATTAGGGAATAATAAATTAGATAAAGTTCCTAAAAGTTAGGAGATTATTGATTTATTAAATTCACTAACATTAGGATAAATTGGATAGAGGGTGGCGCCTCTTTTAGCTTGATTTTGATTAATAGAAATGTTTTATTAATTAAAGTCATGACTTGGACTTGAATTTGTATTCAAGATTTGATTTTGATTTCAAGATTCAAATTTTGAATTAAAGATATTAGGGTAATATTTTAATTCAAAATCTTTGGAAGATAATAAGTTGGTTATAACTTCCTACGAGTTAGGAATGTTTCTAATTTATAAAATTCCAAAGAAAATGAGGAATGATAGGCGCATGGCTTGTGGGACCAAGGAGGAAGATTTGATCTTCCATTTTGATTCTGAAAGATTGCATTTTGAATTCAATTAAGATATTAAGGTAATATTTTAATTAAGAATTCAAGTCCTAAAATTATAATATTATTGTAATCTTATAATTTTATAATTTGATAATCCATTAATTTAGGCATTCCCTAATTATAATTATCAAATTTCCCCAACTCTATATATATGCCTAGGCAAGTCGACTTTCAACCCTAATTCACATTAGTGAAATTTTGCATTCTTCTTTTGTGAGAAAAGGAGAGAGTCGCCTAACCCTAGACCTAGAGAGAGAAACTCCATCTTCTCCAAGAGTGTGAGAGAAATCGAGTTGTCCCATATAGCTCGGGTTTTGGAGAGAAAACAAGAGAGGCTCTTGTTTCTTGCGCCACCCATCCTCTTGGTTCAAGAATTGTTCTTGAACACCAAGAGCCGTAGATCGAGTTCCCAAGTTCTTTTGGAGAAAAGAACTGAAGGCTAGCACCTTGGTGCCACTAAACTGCTCGTGTGGATTACTGGCGGAGGAAGGACGCTTCAAGTGGACTTCTCTGAATTGCACCGTTCAACCGGACTGATTGAAACTCTTGAGGTATACCACTAACTTTACCGGTTTAAATTCACCTAGCGGATCCTGTAGGAAATCACAAGTTTGTTTTGCGCCATGTTTTAATGCTTTGATTAAATTTTATTATTTTTTCGCTTCCGCTGCGCGCACCGTGATTTCCCAACACTAATACAATAGAAACCACGATCGTCGTGGATAACTTTCTTCATGCAACCTGGGCATGCATTATAGTACCAGCCTTTTTTGAGTCAACACTAAGAATCATTCCAAGCATCACACAATACTTTACCTGTAAAAATAAATAATACATCACTTAAAAGTAAAACATAAGACAAAAATTTTATCAACAACTAAAATTCACCTCAGTGCAGCGTTTGTCAAGTGCCCTCAGATTGTTGAAAGGAGAAGAGTTCAAAATATCATTTTCGATAATTTCAGTTGATGGCTCTGAATACCAAGAAATATCATAATGAACAAAATCGTCGTCGGGACTGTCAAAAAACCTGTCAATATTACATGATTAGTAAAACAACTTTTAAAGAATATGTTTGATAAAAAATGAATGGATTAAAAAGATACCTTGATAGAAAAAGATCACATTCTTCCAGCTGTTGATTTATAAAAATTCGAGAAGGGTGGCATACATTATAAATAGTATGGGGAGCAAAATTTCCTGTATGAATAAAATATAGATGGTGTTACAATTAAAATAAAACTATATTTAAAAAATACAATAAATTATGACAGGAAGCAATTGAAAACATGTGATCTTCACCCACTGAAGAACAATAAGAATTGGCTTATTTGATCCAGTCCTTAAATATTCATCCAACAACTCACAGGGTTGACCACTTAATGTACAAAATATTTTATTTGACCTATAACAAATCAAGAATCAATATACAACAAAATAAAAATATTAGAAAAAAGAAGAGACAACACAAAAAAAAAATAAATACTTAGTCCAGGATTCTTACTCAGAATCGGTGAGCTCAATTTCAATAGACTGTGACAGTTTTCCTTCAATGATAGAATGATTGACATCACTCTTGCATGTCAAGAAACCTATTACATCTATTAAGAAATAGAAAATAATTCAATACAACAACTAAATAAAACGCATAATTTTTAAATTTGATAAGTAAAGTAAGAAACTGACCAACCAAGAAGTCCTCATCATAGATTTTAGCAGAAATGTCAGGAAAAGGTATGAACTTAAAACCATATAAAGATATGGAAGGGTCATATTCAACAGGTTCAAACAAAGTTTTTTCCTGGAACTTGATTATGTACTGTAGTCTTGAAAGAACCACGGTTGGGAGATAAATAGAAATTTGAGATTACATATACTTTTCCTTCCTCTAGGAAGTCAGTAAGCTTTGAGAAGAAAAACTTTATTACATGAACACCGATACATACTCCCATTAAAAAGAATGAACAGAGTAGTAAATCTTCACTATAAGATATTCGTTAATGAAGCACCAAATTAATAAAGCGAAAATACGTCCACAATATTTAAATTACATAAAACTAACCAAACTATCAGAAAGAACTATGTCGATGCTTGAATCAACATCAGGATTGAGGAAAGAAGGCGTCTTCCATAGCCGGATTACCCTGACCTTAATTCTCCAGTATCTAGGATGAGGCACTAAATCGGCAACATTATGAAATGTCATTTATGATAGCAGATTAGTAGAAAACGTAACAAGCTTTGGAAGATGGAAGAATGCTTTGATAACTAGAAGATTGTGGATATATAACAATTAGGAATGTCTCTATTTATATTGAGAAATAACGATTAAACATCAGTATTATAATACAAATATATGAACGGTTAGATGAATGCATTCAAAAATCAATAAATAGTAATTGGTGATAACTTAATTGGAAAAAGAATAAGAATGGAATCGGTTGAGATAGCAATAGTTATAAAGAAATGAGAATTCCTACAATAATGGTGAAATCAAAGCATAGAAACGTTTTACCTGCCAATTAATCTCTCTCAAAATTCACAGAATCTAATCAATGAATCTGATTGGGTTGAATTAACTGTGACTTGCTTAATATCTATTTATAATAAGTTTTCCTAAATTTCAGATTGGAATATAATTAGAAGAATCTAATTAATATTTTGGGTGGCTAACCAAGTCATAAAATGTAATGTGAAAGCTAAATATAATTAATTACTATCCACTATCTAAATTTATCGGTTACATGAATTTAAATACAACTATTTTTGCGACTCCCAATGGTTAAATAAAAAGGTACATGACTTTCTAATTCACGTTTCATAGAATGGATACAGTGATATGATTACTTTCGCAAGATCAGCAATTGCATTAAATTAAGACAATTAAACATTTAAAGTACAGAGTGTTACATTAAAACACAATGCAACCTTATCTATATAAGCCACTATTTTATTTCAAGTCCCTCATTAATTAAATGTTAGACTAACTTTTACACAATATATAAATGCAGATAGCAACTCTGACATGCGTTCTATAGAGCTAACTGTGCATTAAGCTAACTGTGCAACTATTTACTGTATTAATTTCTTCAACCAATAGAATAATGTCTAATTATGTTCTTCATATATTATTATTGATGGAGATTGTGCCCTAGGGCTAATCATTTTATGTGTATGAACATATTGTTTGACTGATTTATGGATGATAAATTGTGTCGTTATCATATTATTAGCATGTTTACTGTGATTAATTATGTGATAATTATTCTAAACTGTCCCTGGTCGATTATTCACGTGGGAACGTGAATGAACTAAGACCAGCATGACTTTGGTGTATAGAGATACACGCATGAGATGCTTCACGAGAGTCATGGTGCAATTATGTAAAGGGTTACAAGTTGCTGGACCGACCCAGAGAGTCCTGCATGGGTTTAGTCATGAGCTAGCCTCTCCTGTACACCTGTCCCGATGCCCTTAGACCTGAGGTCTTGACTGTTCCGGCGTTGTAGATGCTGAACTTTGGCCTAGTCCAACGTTGCCCGTAACAGGGTAGCCATACAGGCTAGGTACGAGTTTAGTTGTTTGTTGTGCTGAGGATTGTGGTTGACCAAGAAGGAATTTTGTCCCTCATTAAGTTGAGAGATATTTAACTAGCCCCCTCGATGAGTCTGTCCAAGGAATGTGTGGCCACACAGGGAAATGGGACTAACTCAAGGAATTGAGAAAGTTATGGTTTGGATTAAGGATGACCTTCCCGTGCCTTATCCATGACCAAAATATCGTGTGACAATAGGGATTATGACAAGGTGGTACTAAGGTTAAGTCGTTAATATTAAAGCGATAACTCACGTGTTTTGGGTGGTCGTGATGGCTTGCTAGAGTCCTCTCTGGATTTGTGAGTCATAGAGATGGCTTGCTGCCAACTTCACGTGAGGCCTGCTGGGTCACACATGAGCATGATCAAGATACTGTAATGGGACACGAATTAGGGTTTAATTCGTGAGTCACTTTAGTGACACAATTAAAGGCATAGTTGAATGTCTTAGGACATGAAGTATTGTCTTAAATAAGATCCACATTTGTGGTATTTAAATTTGTTAGACAAGTTTTAATATATTAATTGTTAAATAGTTAATTTTATTAATCTATTTACAATTTTCTTATTTAAAATATTAGGAGATAATGAGTTGATTAAGTCTCTCAAAAGTTAGAGGATTATTGATTTATTAAATTCTCTAATATTGAGGAATAAGAAGGTGAGGGTGGTGATGGAGATTGTGCCCTAGGGCCAATCATTTTATGTGTATGTTTTGAACATATTGATTAATTTATAGATGATAAATTATGTTGTTATCATATTATTAGCATGTTTACTATGATAGCGTCCTTGATTAATTATGTAATAATTAATCTAAATCTGTCCCTGGTCGATTGTTCTCGTGGGAGCGAGAATGAACTAAGACCAGCATGACCTCGGTGTATTATGCACTAGATGCTTCACAAGAGTCATGGTGCAATTATGTAAGGGGTTACTAGTTGCTGGACCGACCCGAAGAGTCCTGCATGGGTTTTAGTCATGAGCTAGCCTCTCCTGTACAACTATCACGATGCCCTTAGACCTGAGGTCTTGACTCTTCCGGCGTTGTAGATGTCGAACTTTGGCCTAGTCCAACGTTGCCCGTAGCTGGGTAGCCATACAGGCTAGGTAAGGGTTTGGTTGTTTACCGTGCTGAGGAATGTGGTTGACAAGGAAGGAATTTTTTCCCTCATTAAGTTGAGAGAAATTTAACTGGGCCCCTCGATGAGTTTGTCCAAGGAATGTGCGGCCGCACAGGGAAATGGGACTAACTCAAGGAATCGAGAAAGTTATGGTTTGGATTAAGGATGACTTTTTCGTGCCTTATCCATGACCAAAATATCGTGTGACAATTGGGATCAAGACACAGTGGTACTAAGGTTAAATCGTTTAGCGTTAAAGCGATAAACTCACGTGTTTTGGGTAGTCGTGATGGCTTGCTAGAGTCCGCTCTCGACTTGTGAGTCATCGAGATGGCTTGCTGCCAACTTCACGTGAGGCCTGCTGGGTCACACACGAGCAGGATCAAGATACCATAATAGGGACACGAATTAGGGTTAATTTGTGAGTCACTTTAATGACACGATTTAAGACATAGTTGAATGTCCTAGGACATGAAGTCTTGTCTTAAATAATATCTACGTCTATCATATTTAAATTTGTTAGACAAGTTTAAATATATATATTAATTGTTAAATAGTTAATTTGATTAATCTATTTACAATTAGATTCTTATTTAAAATATTAGGGAATAATAAATTAAATAAACTTCGTAAAAGTTAGGGGATTATTGATTTATTAAATTCTCTAATATTGGGATAACAAGGAGTGAGGGTGGCGCCTCATATCTCTTGAATTTTATTAATAAAAATGTTTTGTTAATTAGATTCAAGATTTGAATTTGAATTCAAGATTTGATTTTGATTTCAAGATTCAAGTTTGAATTAAAAGATATTAGGGTAATATCTTAATTCAATATTGTTGGAAATTAATAAGTTGGTTATAACTTCCTAAGAGTTAGGATTGTTATTTTGATTTATTAAATTCCTTAAAATCAAGGAGGGAGATGGCGCATTCTTGTCGGGTCCATGGGCAAGATTTGATCTTGCATTTTGAATCTCAAGATTGCATTTTGAATTCAAATTAAGATATTAAGGTAATATTTTAATTAAGAATTCAAGTCCTAAAATTATAATATTATTGTAATCTTATAATTTTATGATTTGATAATCCACTAATTTAGGGATTCCCTAATTATAATTATCAAACTCCCCAAACTCTATAAATAGGAGAGGCCAAGTCGACTTGCACACACTAGTTCACACAAGAGGAAAGTTCGACCTACACCTTTGTGAGACAAAGGAAATTGGCCAACCCTAGTTTTAGAGAGAGAAAGTCGACTTTCTCAAGGAGAGAGAGGAAGTTCGACTTGCACCCTAACTTTAGGGTTTTTGTGTGTATTCAAGAATTGTTCTTGAGAATAGGCGCCGCTTGTTCTTGTTGTTCAAGAATTGTTCTTGAGCAGTCAAGATTCGTAGATACGGTTCCCGTATTCACTTGGGAAGAAGTGAAGGAGGCTAGCACCTGGGCATCTGCCAAACTGCTCGTGTGGATCACCGGCAGAGGAAGGACACTCGGAGTGGACTTCTCTGAATCTCAAAGTTCAAAAGCTACTGATTGTTCATGGTAAATCACTTTTCGTTTCCTAGTATAAACTCATATAGCAGATCCTGGCAGGAAATCACGAGCTGCGTTATTTTTAAAGTTTATTTTAATTTTATTTCGCTTTTGCTGTGCACGCTCTGCGAATTCCCCACAGTGGTATCAGAGCCACGCTATTTTGGGTCTATATTAGTTTTGGTGATTATACATGTGATGTATGATTATGTGTTTACCGTTTTAAATTGTATGCTTAAAGTTTTGCGAAAATCCACCACATGTTTTTGGAACCTATCTAAAAATTGGTGCAAGTATATGTATGTGATACATAGGAAAATCAATCGGATTGATTTTATAATCTTTTTGAAATTTTAAGTCTTGATTGAAAAACCCTATATATATTTTAATTAAAATTGTTTTGATTATAATATGTGTAGGGTGGTTGAAATTTTTTAAATTAAGAATTTATTAATTTTGGGCCAATAATTCGAAATTCTTGAATTTGATTCTTGAATTTTAATTATTGGTACAAGACTTAATTAATGTGTTGTATGTTTGCCGTGTTTATATATATTTATATATGTGAAGTGTTCATGTATGTTTAAATATGGTGTTGGATATAGCTCTAGGTATTTTTGGTAAATACGGCCTGCGTGTCGTCTTCCTGAAATTCTCGATGTAATTTTATTTTGTTTCTACCTCAATGTAAACGAGGTTTTCACAATGTAATTTTCATTTTTCTTTTAGAAAAATTCTCTCATTGGCTTGAGAGAATTTTAGGGTAGTTGAGCCATATCCGAACATGGTCTTATATGCATTTAGTAATTTTTGTATGAGATGCAATTTGCGCTAGATGTATGTGTATGGGTGCGACTTAACATGCTATATTTTAAATTCACGCATAAATACGTATTCGATACGAGCGTAGAATTTTGTATGAGATACAAAATTCGTGCATGTGTTTATATGTATGCAATACATGGGGAATAAACACATGGCACACTCGTTTTAATTTTAAAATTGGATTTTAAATTGAACCAAAATGGAACTTTCAAAATCAAACCCTTTTAAAATCTTAAGTTTTAATGCCATCAATAAAACACCTTGTCGAAACCTTGTTCATCGTAGAGCGGTGATCGCCTCCGCGACACGTATCTACTTTTACCTTGGGGAGACAAGGGTGAATGGGAGATTCAACGCAGCGCCTTGTTGAAATCCTGGTTTGTTAAATGCGGTGATCGCCTCCACGACACGTGTTTAGTGGGCCTTGATGATATGGGGTTGGGCTCCGGCCTCGTTGTTTTGATCCTAGCCATTCACGAGTTTTATTGTGTGACTTAATGGGGTTATCAAATCGGATTTGGACCTCAAGGCATTAGATGGGATAAACATGCCATAATAAGTATCATATGATGATACAGTCCCATAAAGATCTAAGAGTCACATGAGATGTGATTGGTAAAGAGTTACCTACCTAAATAACCTAAGGGTGCATGATCGCCTCCGCGACGGTAAACTTTGGTGAAATATGGGTCTTAGCCACTAATAATAATTTTGATGGGTTTTATAAAATAGTGGACCTTTTTGGTAATTAACTTTCATATCTTAGTTGTAGAATCAATGGCAAACAATAGTTCAACGTTATCACTGCGATCTATCCTTGAGAAGGATAAGCTGTCTGGGACAAAATTCCTTGACTGGTTTTATAATTTGAGAATTGTTCTCACCCAACGAAGGAAGCTTTATGTCCTAGAAATCCCTCCTCTGAAGAGCATGCCAAGGATGCTCCAAGAGCTCAAAGAACTGCTTTTGAGAAGCACTTCAATGACTCTGTGGACGTTGCTTGCCTGATGCTAGCCACGATGGTTCAAGAGTTGAACACGGAAATATTATCGGCTTTTGAGATGGTCACACATCTCAAGGAAATGTTCCAGAACCAGGAGAAAGGAAAGGGCAAAAGAAAGAGGAAGGGTAAAGCCGTGGTTGGTGAGACCAAGCCAGCGGCCAAGCCTAACCCACAACCTGCCAAGAAGGCAAAGCCCTCCAAGGATGCAGTTTGCTTTTTCTGCCAAAAGCCAGGACAGTGGAAGAGGAATTGCAAGTTGTATATGGAAGATCTAAAGAAACAAAAGAAGGGCGCTGAGGCCTCTACTTCAGGTATCTATGTTATAGATGTTCACTTGTCTATGTTGGGAATCCTAGGCGCCTAAGGCAGCGGAAGTAAAAATAAAATAATTAAAAACGCCTAGGTCCTATGATTCCCGAACGGATCCGCTAGTAGAATTTAAAACTTTTGGTTAGTGTTATACCTCAGAGTTTCAAAACCGATGGTTGTACGGGGCGAGTTCCACGGAGTCCACTCCCAGAGTTCTCCCTCTGCCAGTAATCCACACGAACAGTTTCTTTGATCACCGAGGTGCTAGCCTCCAAATTCTTTTCTCAAAAGAATTTCCGGGACCAATCTACAGACCTCTGAATTTTCAAGAACTCCTTCTTGACAATTCAGTAATGGAGGTGGCGCTAAGAAGAATCCCCCCACAAGAACTCCTTCTTGCCTATTCTTCTCTCAAA
>QANZ01050028.1:109569-147564 GCA_003254925.1 Chamaecrista fasciculata | reverse complement strand
AAATTCTTTTGAGAAAAGAATTTGGAGGCTAGCACCTCGGTGGTCAAAGAAACTGTTCGTGTGGATTACTGGCAGAGGGAGAACTCTGGGAGTGGATCCGTGGAACTCGCCCCGTACAACCATCAGTTTTGAAACTCTGAGGTATAACACTAACCAAAGTTTTAAATTCTACTAGCGGATCCGTTCGGGAATCATAGGACCTAGGCGTTTTTAATTATTTTATTTTTGCTTCCGCTGCCTTAGGCGCCTAGGATTCCCAACACAACCAGACATCGCCGGAAGAATGTCGATTTGGTCAGTGGAAATCTCAGAATATGGGATAGCCTACGAGCCCAGAAGGGCCATCAAAGGACAGGCGTTGGTAGACTTTGTAGCGGAGATGACGGGACCCGAGAACGCCCAAGACTGGACATGGAAGGTACATATCGATGGAGCCGTATCAAACTCACAACGAGGTGCAAGAGTAGTAATGCAAGCCCCAGATGGCTCCATCGTGGAGCAATCAATAGAAATTGAGGGCCCAATCACCAACAATCAAGCAGAGTACGAGGCCCTGATAGCTGCTCTGAAATTAGCAGCGAACATTAGTGCCAAAAAGCTAGAAATCTTGGGAGACTCCCAACTGGTGATACAACAGATGAACGGAGAGAACGAAACCAAAGACCCGACTATGGTCCAATACGCTGAAAAGGCAAAGAAAATCATTGAAGGCTCTGGAATTGAAGCCACTTTCCAGCATATCTCGCGAAACGACAACGGCAGAGCAAACGAGCTCGCCAAACGGGCGTCCAAACCAACCAAAGGAGGCAGAGACTCCATCATCAAAACAACTCTAAGGGAGCCGTCAATCCTGGAGCAGGATATTCTCCCTGCGGAAGAAGTTGACGACTGGAGAACGCCAATATTCAAATATCTGGCCACAGGCGCCCTTCCTTCAGACAAGAACGAAGCCAGAAAAGTCACAAGGAGATCTGGCAGGTACTTCATCAGACAGGGCGCCTTATACAGGAAAAACTTCAGTCACCCTGGAGCCAAGTGCATAGCAGGAGACGAGATCAACAGAGTGTTGACCGAAGTCCACGAAGGACTATGTGCAAGCCACCAAGGCCCGATGGCGATGCGAAGGAAGATCCAAAGAGCAGGCTACTTCTGGCCCACACTTCAGTAAGATGCTGAGAATGTTGTCCGTTCGTGCGAGAAATGTCAAAAGTACGCCAACATGATCCACTCACACACAGCTCCCCTGAACGCCATCACTTCTCCATGGCCTTTTGAACTTTGGGGGATCGACATTGCAGGGCCATTCCCAATGGCTACTTACCAGAGAAAATTTCTCATAGTCGCAGTGGACTACTTCACAAAGTGGGTGGAAGCCAAAGCTGTGGCGTCTATAACCACGGAAGCCATGGAAAAATTCGTGTGGCAAAACATCATCACCAGGTTTGGCGTCCCAAGCACATTGACATATGACAATGGTACTCAGTTCATGAGCAAGAAGTTCCAAGACTTCTGTAAAGTCTGGAAAATCCACCACAAGACCACCTCGGTAGAACATCCTGCCACAAATGGCCAAGTTGAACTGGCTAACAGGATCATCATACAAGGAATCAAAAGGAGACTGGAGTCAGCTAAGGGAAGATGGGTTGATGAACTCCCCTCAGTATTATGGTCATACTAGACCACAGAACAAACAGCCACGAAGGAAACACCCTTCGCCTTGGCATATGGGCATGAAGCAGTGATACCTGCTGAAGTGAACGTCCCAACCGAGAGGATAATCAATTACCCGAGTACCAATGATGCCAACTCCAGACTTGAAGAGTTGGATAGCTTGGAAGAAAGAAGAGAAGTTGCAGCCATTAGATAAGCTGCTTATAATCAGATGGTTAAGAAATACCACGACTCCAAAATCAAACCCAGGACCCTTAAAATAGGAGACTTGGTACTCAGAACTGTGGAAAACAACAAGAAAGATCCTAGACACGGAAAGCTGGGACCAAACTAGGAAGGCCCATACAGGGTTACAGAAATTCTACCTGGCAACGCCTTTAAGTTGGAGACCTTCGAAGGCAAGCCACTTCCAAATGCTTGGAACATGGCCAAGCTTAAATTTTATTTCCCTTAGTAAGGAAGCTTTGTAATTACCAAAGAAGGCCCCTGAGCCAATTGTACTAAGGTTTTACATCAATAAAGTGTATTTTTCCTATAACACATTGTGTTAATCATATTAAGTTGCTCGGGGGGACGCCCTCGGAACAGCAACAAAAAGGCCCTCGAAGGAGCCTTGTGAGTATGACACTCACCAACCATGCGGACCGTCTCTCCCTTGGATGACTAGTCAAAAACTTACGAATGAACCCTCCAATGCATAATTCTCAGGCATCCAGGAGATCTTCACTGCAGGATCAGAGTCTATTGGGTCCCGGATGAGCCTGCCCTCAACTATCTTATTGGGGCATATCCCTGAAATATCCAGATAAGGATTGCGCAGTTTCAGTTGCTGGATGGCGTTCTTGAAGCCTATATAATTATAGCGAGAACCCCTCCACTTGATTTGCCTCAGGGCTAATTCCTTAAGGGTTGTGTAGGCGTCCTTGCGATTTTGTACCTCGGCTTCCAAACCAGCCACTCTTTCGTTGAGCCGATCACGCTAGTGGCCACCTCCAGTTGCTTGCTCCTCCGTTCATACCCAGTCCTGAGGGAATCTCAGGAAGCCTTTGTCAGATCCAGCTCATCCTTCAACTCCTCAATAATAAGCCGCAACTTCTTGGCGTCCTCGTGGGTTGCACCCCTCTCAGAAATGAGGTCTTTCCTAGAGATGCTGCTGGCTAATACCCGCAATCCAGCAGCCAAAAGAAATTGCGCAGTCTCCTCGGTGGGATCCCGAGTATTCTCCGTGGACGCCCTGGCTAGATCGTCCCTCTTCACCGCTGCCGCCTCTGAAAGGCAGTTAGAAAGAATGTCTAGAGCGTTGAAGTCCCCAGCCTCCGGAGCAGCTGGAATTAGCAGAACTTCAACAGTGGGGCGTGCACGCTTTCGCGGCGCCGCCTTCCCATCCTTGGCCACAGCAGCAGCAGCAGTCCCTTTTGCCCCGTCGACGGGATTGGCTGGAGGACTTGGAGCCGCAGTAGGCTCGCGTATCGTCAGGCTCCCAGGCCTCCTGGGAGCGGGGGGCTGCTTCTTCGAGGTGGCCACCATTTTCTCCTTCCCCTTATCCCCTCGAGGACGCTTGGTCCCAATAACATCAGCTAAGGATGCCTCCACCACTGAAACAAACAAGGCAAAGTTCAGTAAAGATCACCAAGAAGTAAGGTATCATGCAAAAATGAAGAGAAACATACAACGCTTGGGATCAAAAAGGTCAGTGGTGATCAACCGCAATGCCGCCAAGCGTTCGTCAACGGTTAGGTCCCTCCAGTTGCACTCGAAGGGCCCGAGTCGAGGCCTCCTCCATGATAAGGGGAACATGGCACGCTCATCCGACGCGCGAACCCAGAAAGGTCGCTTAGACCCCGATTCCTTAATGAAGACGAACTTGTACTGCCACTCCTTGGGATTGCTAACAGCATGCTTCAGAACCTGTGGGCATCCTGGATGTCTGTAATAGGAGATGAAGCAATTGTCCACCCAGCGTGGATAGAAGAAGTACGAAAATAGTCGCGCTGTTGCAACAATGCCATCCCTCCTGCATTTGGCGACGAAGCCCAGCAGAATGCGCCATCCGTTGGCACTAACCTGGATAGGACAAATGTTCATGATGGCCAGAAGGTCCGTGACCGCAGGATTGAAGGGCATCTCTATATCGCAACCCTTAAGGGCGTGCTCACAAATCAGAAAGCCCCTTCCATCAGTATAGAACATATCTGGCGCGCTGTCTCCAAATGACTCAGTGCGGAGATCTCACACCCTGAAAATCGACGACGGGGCGAGGACGCCATTAATTCTTGGTTGAGCCTTTCGAGGAGGTCCGCACCAAAGTGTTGGGAAATCACAGAGGGAGCGCAGCGGAAGAAAATTTAAAATTTTGGACTAAAACGCAAATAAAACTAAAAGCTAACTCTGTGATTCCTTCCAGGATCCACTAACTATGTTTATACTAAGTAAGAAAAGATGTTTACCTAGTTTTGATCGGTGACTTATCGTATTCGCGAATTTGAGAAGTCCACAGAGTGTCCTTCCTCTACCAGTAATCCACACGAGCAGTTTGGCAGATGCCTAGGTGCTAGCCTCCTTCACTTCTTCCCAAGTGAAAACGGGAACTCTATCTATGATTCTTGAATAATCAAGAAGTGTTCTTGATTATCAAGATTGATTGGGCTTAGGCGATTTTTCACTCTATATAGATGCTCTAGGCGAAATTCTTAGTCTGACTAAGAATTGATCTGTGTTGTGAGTTATCTCTGAGATAGGCGCCTAGTGCCTCTATTTATAGTGTTCTCATTCCTAGTTTTAGGGAATCCTAATCCAATTAGGATATCTCTAAGATATGGGATATCTTTTAGATATCTCAAAATATCTTTTGATTTATAATATTAAACTTAATATTATAATTCAAAAATAAAGGCCCAATTCGAATTTGACTATCCAAGATCAAATCTTGAGATCAAATCTTAATTTGCTCAAATCCTATTGGTTGGAATGAGTCATGAGAATTTGATTTTATAATTTAAATATTACTTTAATATTTATATATAAAAGTCGACTTTGCCTATATCTCAAACTTTAAAATGCAAGATCAAATCTTCCACCCCAAGTAAAGGAGCTAGGCGAAATTCTCCTGCTAGTCTTGGAGGAATTTTATAACAACCCAAACTCCTTAGGTGGTTATAACTAATTCCTAATAATTTTGAATAAAAGAATTACCTTAATATCTTTTAATTCAAATCCTATATCTTTTCAAAAGATATTTACCTTATCTTTATTTAATTAATAAAAACAATTTTCATTAATAAAACTAAGATAGATGAGGCGCCACCCTCATCCTTTTTATTTCCCAATTTTAGTGAATTTAATAAATCAATAATTTCCTAATTTTTAGGAAACTTATTTAATTTATTTATTCACTAATATTTTAATTGTAAAACTATTTAACAATTAATTTAAATTTAAATTTGTCCAACAAATTTAAAAACTCAATCATAGATATTTATTTAAGACAAGCTTTAATGTCCTAAGACATTTAACTATGTCCTAAATTGTGTCACCTAAGTGACTCACGAATTAACCCTAATTCGTGACCCAAAAATTAGCATCTTGATCCTGCTCATGTGTGACCCAGCAGGCCTCACGTGAAGTTGGCAGCAAATCATCTTATGATTCACAAGTTGTGAGCGGACTCTAGCAAGCCATCACAACTACCCAAAACACGGGAGTTATCGCTTTAACGTCTTAACGATTTAACCTAAATACCACCTTGTCATAATTCCTATTGTCTCACGATATTTTGGTCATGGATTAGGCACAGGAATGTCATCCATAATCCAAACCACAACTTTCTCGATTTCCTGAGTTAGTCCCATTTCCTTGTTATCCTCACATTCCTTGGACAGACTCATCGAGGGGCCCAGTTAAATATCTCTCATCCTTAATGAGGGACAAAATCCCATCTTGGTCAACCACATTCCTCAGCACNGCTGTGAACTTCGGTTTCAAAGCAATAAAATGAGCCCCCTTTGTAAATCTATCAACAACCACCATAATAGCTGTGTAACCATGAGACAGAGGCAAAGCAACAATAAAGTCCATACTCACTTCTTCCCAAGGTTTAGTAGGAATAGGCAAAGGTTGCAACAAACCCAAAGGTTTGGAAGTAGAATATTTCGTTTGTTGACAAACCAAGCAAGCCTTCACAAAGTCTTGCACAGCACCACGCAAACCATCCCAATAAAAAAGTTCAGAAACCCCTGTGAAAGTCTTGAGAACCCCTCCATGACCACCTATAGGAGACGCATGAAAATATTCAAGAATGGCATGTTGCAAGTCAATATCCTCAGGAACAAAGTACTTCTCACGAAAGAAAATAAAGCCTTCACGCACAGAATAATCTGGTGGCATAGTCCCTGCACGAAACTGCTCATGGAGCTGCACACAACGAGGATGTTGTTTATTGGCAACGCGCAATAAATCCAAAACAGTAACCTGGGCAGCAGTAATGGCAAAAAATTGGCACTGTTCAGAATCCAATTTTGCAGGTTCATCCAACCTGGACAGTGCATCAGCCGCAAGATTGGAACTACCAGACCTGTAAATAATTTCATAGTTGAACCCCATTAACTTCGCCAAATAGAACTGTTGTTCCGGTGTTTGAATGACTTGACGCACCAACTCCCGCAAACTCCGATGATCAGTTAAGATGATAAATGGACGACCAAGAAGATAATGCCGCCACTTGTGCACAGCTTGAGTAATAGCAAACAACTCCCGAACATATGCCGAAGCTTGCACGAGTTTTGAAGACAACTTCTTGCTAAAAAACGCAATAGGGTGATGATCCTGGGAAAGCACAGCGCCCACACCGTACCCCGACGCATCTGTCTCAACAACAAAAGGCTTTGAAAAATTAGGAAGTGCTAATACAGGAGTTTGCACCATATGCCGTTTCAATGTTTCAAAAGCTTCTTGAGCTAAAGGAGACCATACAAACTGACCCCGCTTTAACAATTCAGTCAAAGGAAAAGCCATGGTAGCATATCCCTTCACAAAACGTCTATAATACCCAGTAAGTCCCAAGAACCCACGAAGCTGCTTAAGAGTCGTCGGCGGGGACCATTCCGTAATAGCTGAAATCTTTTGGGGATCCACACGAACGCCATCTCCACTCACCAAATGACCCAAATACTCAATAGTCAGTTGACCAAACGAACATTTAGACAATTTCAAATAAAAAGAATTATCCCGAAGCAACTGTAATACCACCGACAAATGGTAACAATGATCATCCATGGAAGAACTGTAAATGAGAATATCATCAAAAAATACTGCTACAAACTTCCTCAGGTAAGGTTGAAACAACTTATTCATTGTTGCTTGGAAAGTGGACGGAGCATTTGTCAATCCAAAAGGCATTACCACAAACTCATAATGACCCAAATGAGTTCGAAATGCAGTCTTTGGTATATCCTCTTCACGCATCTGAATTTGATGGTAACCCGACCGAAGATCCAACTTAGAAAAATATACGGCCCCAAACAGTTCATCCAAAATCTCATCAATAGTCGGAATCGGAAAACGATCCTTGATCGTAATGTCATTCAATGCACGATAGTCGACACAAAAACGCCATGACCCATCTTTTTTCTTAACAAGGAGCACCGGAGAAGAAAATGCACTCTGACTATCCCGAATCACACCCGAACTCTGCATCTCGGCTACAAGTTTCTCCATCTCCGACTTCTGAAAATGAGGATACCTGTAAGGACGCACATTGACGGGTTTGGCACCTGGAACTAGATTAATACAATGATCAATACTGCGCCGTGGAGGCAGCTGAGTAGGCTCCTTAAAAATGTCCTCAAACTGAGTTACAATGGGCTGTAGAGGTGAAGGAGTATCAATCAACGAAGTCAGTTGTTGATCATCAAACCGATACAAAGTATAAACCGCAGCAGTAGCCTTTGAATCCATCAGCTTACAAAAATCCTTTGATGATAAAGAAGCAACATCAACCTTTGAATTACCTTGTAAGGTAACCTGGCGATTCTGATAGAAAAAAGACATAGTCATATTGCTGAAATTAGACACAATATTACCCAATTGAGAAAGCCATTGAACTCCCAAAACCATATCCATTCCCGCAATCTCCAACACAAAGAAATCAGCCACAATTGCCACCCCTTGGAGAGAAAAAGTAAACTGACGACATTTTTTTGTACAAAGCAAATATGATCCTCCACCAGTAACCACTTTAAACGGTGAGACATCCGTAAGCGGTAAATGCAAACGACGAGCCACACTTCCTTTTATAAAATTCAGAGTACTACCACTGTCAACCAAAATCTTGAGAGGTTCCCGTTTATAAAAACCAGTCAAACGCAATGTACGAGGATGAAAATCCCCCTCCAATGCATGTAAACTGATCTCTGGAGTTAAAGACGACAACTCCGACGACTCCTCTGCCGGACAATCAACACACTCTGTTTCAACAGGAAGCCCCTGCATAACTTCCGAAAATTCATCGGAACCAAGCATAAGACAAAAACTCGGTTTACACTTGTGATTAAGAGAATACTTATCATCACAGTAGTAACACAAGCCTTTCTCGCGTTTAGCACGAAGTTCCGCTGCCGAAAAACGCTTAAAAGCGGGTATCACAGTTGACGACGACGGCGAACTACCGGAAGACGGAGACGTAACTGGCGCTACATTAGGCAAAGAACCAGTAAAACCTGATCGAGGCAACACACCAGTTGACTTAGCAGACTGAAACGAAGACGGAGGAGAACTGTTCCAAGAACGATGTGATGAACGAGCACCATATGTCACACCAGTTCCCGTATCATCATACAATTTCGCTAACTCAGCGGCTCGAATCAAATTACGAGGTTCATGAGCCAGGACATCGCGGCGTAAATGAGGTTTTAAACCACTAACAAAGCAATCCACTACAGCATCATCTGACAAACCATCAACATGATTAACGAGAATAGTAAATTCAGTATAATAAGCAGCTGCAGTACCAGTCTGTGTAAGCTTAAAAAGTCGAGCTCTAGGACTATCAAGTCTAGAAGGACCAAACTGATGCTCAACAGCCTTAGCCAGATCAGACCAAGTAGAAACGAGACCATGCTTTTTTAACAACTGAAACCAAGCGACTACAGAACCTTCCATATTCACGGAAGCAATAATAAGGCGTTGGTCATCAGGAGTACAATAATATGCAAAAAATTGCTCAGCACGAAAAAGCCAATGCAAAGGTTCAGTTCCATCAAATTTAGGAAAATCGAGTTTTACCGATCGATGATGAAACGACTGAGGAACTGACGCCGATGAAGCAACAACCGGAGTTGAAACCACCGACACCACACCCGCTGACGCCGACTGAGCAGGAGATTTATCAAACTTGTTCGTCAAAATATCCATATTCTTAGCCAACGACTGCATCCATACCTCCAATCGATCAAAACGTTTTGCAGAATCGTCCTTGTAAGCAGCAAAATCCGTCGCCAAATCCTGAATTTTAATAACATCCGCCATTGACAACAATGAAAGCACCAATGATATGAGTTCCACAGGAAAAGTATGAAAAGATAGAGATGAAATTGATGAAGGAGAAGTATCAGATTCCCTAAGGAAAATATACAGAATCGAATGCCCCTATTCGAGTTGGGTACACACTCCAAAACACATCCAAAATATTATCTAATCTCTAAAATGAATCACAATACACAATATAAAGTCGACTAACAAACTGAACAGCCAAGTCTAACAGAAAACAACTCTTCAACCCATCCCAACGGCATGACAGCTAAGCACTAGCCCATGATATAATCGTTGGTCCAAACTGGCGCTCGTGTAAGACGTTTGCCCAGCGACTCCACATCTTCATTATTTCCTGAAGTCCCTGTGGCCTCCACATCAGCCGTTGAAGACTCCCCAGCCACGTCATTTGTATCAAGAACCATACAAACACAAATGTAAAAAGGAGAACAACCAAAAAAAAAAAAANCCAAAAAAAAAAAACCAACAGCAGACCAAACTAAATAGCCAAAGCTAAGCAACAAATCAGCAGCAAAGACAACAATCACCATTTAAACTAGTTAGATAGATCACGTGTAATGTATCACATTTGATGGGTTTTGATTTTTGAAACAATTCCCTATTTTAGTATTTGAAGATAATTTGAAATTTTAAAATTTAGGCAAAACACCCTTTCGTGCCCTTAACGTTTGCGGTGATTTTCAGTTATGCCCCTAACGTTTCATTTGTGTCAGTTGTGCCCCCAATGTGAAACGTTAGTTTCAATTATGCCCCCAATTTCAATCATCCACAAAAAAAACACCATTTTCGCACGATTTGAGCTCGGCTTTGATCAGATTTCATATGGGTACTCATTTTTGACTCCTAAGGATTATTTTGCACATGGAAATTTTGAGAAAAATGCTTCGTTTTGCTGCATTTCGTTTTGGTCTTTTTGGGGTTCATCGGGTCCGATTTTCTTCGGATTTGGGGCTATTTTAAACTTAATCTTTGAAATTGATCCAAGGAATCAAGTTTGTGATGTCCGAAAATTAAAACCCATATGAAATCTGATCAAAATCGAGCTCAAATCGTGCAAAAATGGTGTTTGTTTTTGTGGATGATTGAAATTGGGGGCATAATTGAAACTAACGTTTCACATTGGGGGCACAACTGACACAAATGAAACGTTAGGGGTATAACTGAAAATCACCGCAAACGTTAGGGGCACGAAAGGGTGTTTTGCCTAAAATTTATAAAGAAAACATATATTTTTGGTAATGATTTCTAAAGAGAACATTTATAAAGGTGATAATGTGTGTACTCAATTTTTAAAATTACAATTTCAAATACTATCAAATACCATCATATATTAAAAAGATTTTAAAAAAGGAAAAGAAAAATTGTCCTTTTATAGGCAAATATGAAATATCTTCCATGGCCAACTTTGATGGTGAATACTGAATAGAAATTGTGAAGTGTATCATCCTCAACTTGTCTTCCCTGTTTAGCTTCAGTCATTTTCTGAACCACCAACAACAAAACAACAACATTTAAAACAGCTTACCTCCTCCTTCCACCATTTCATCTAATCAATTTTCCCAATTTTACTGTTGCATTTGATTTATCGTATCGCAATCGTATTCATTCCCGTTTTTATACGTTTCCAGCCTCATCCATGAAAATCTCATGAAACCACACAATCTTTTCACCTTCATCTTCCTATTTCTATCAATCACCCTGTGATTTCTCACTCACATTGGTACAATAAAACAGAAAAACCCCTCATTATTCAATTACTGGTTCAAACTTCAAAGATTCAATCGATGGGGCGGATTGGATTGTTCGATTTTGAGAAGCATTTTGCATTCTACGGTGCTTACCATAGCAATCCCATCAACGTAGCGATCCACGCGATCTTCGTTTGGCCTATTTTCTTCTCTGCTCTTCTTCTTCTCTATTTTACCCCTATGTTCTTCGACATCCCTAATTGCGAGTTCTCCCTATTCGGCTACGACGTCGTTTTGGTTTGGAATCTTGGATTTCTGGTTGCTCTTATCTATTCGGTCTTTTACGCTACTTTGGATCTGAAATCTGGCTCCTTGGCTGCTCTGCTCTGTGCATTTTGTTGGGTGGGTAGTAGCCTCATTGCTACCCAACTAGGGTTCTCTCTCGCTTGGAAGGTAATTTAATTTTTTATTTTATTGATTATTCAATACATACAATTTGGTGCCCAAACATACACCAATTGACAATTCAATACCTAAAGTTTAATTTAGGCTTGAAAAGTTGAAGAAGCAATATGTTAAATTCTCATACAGAGATGAAGCAAAGTTCTAGACCAAGTTGAAGATAGCCAAAAATGGCTATGATAAGTCATGGCAAAAAATATGAGTAGGTAGAAGATAATACACACTGAAATATATGAGGCAATACTAACCCTCTTTATTAATGAATCAATTAGTGTTTATATACACCTGTACAATGAATATTTAACTCAGAAAAATAAAAGGAATCTACAGAGTTATGGGCATAACAACATTTGGCAGAGTAATATTCCACCAGATATTGGGTAGAGTAATATTCCATCACATAAGATGGACATAATAATTTTATATTTCAACAGAATAAAGATAATAGCAAGACATATTGGTTTTATGACTTAGAGAGTTGAAAGAGTCTAATCTGGACCTGTGTATTTTAATGGACAAATTTATATGCTTACTCTATATACTTCTATATGTCTCTTTGATGGCTATCAAAGAATTACACTCTAGAAGGCTGACACATAAGATTGGAGAGCAAAAAATTTTGAAGGAACCCTATGTTAGAATACCAGTGTTGTAGTGTAGGACTCAATTCTCAAGGGTATATCTTGCAATTGGGTCATAATTAATTACATGGTGGGAGAATGGAAAGGGTTGTGCTGCCACTAATATGAATCTTTGGAAGAGTCATGCTGGAAAAGCTGATTCTTGAGATTGGAGTACACAGAATTCATATTTCTCCACAATGCCTTTAACTTGATATCATAAAGTAACTTTTGCAAATGAATTTTGGTTAGCCTGTGATGTTTAGGGTGGTGGACTGGGAATGGATGAGTTCGTTGTCTCATTCAGACCAGTTTGTACAATGAGGAACTTCATGCCATGTTAAAAAATGGGTAATTACAGATAGATGAATAAATTACTTTTGTTTGGAAATTCTGTGACATCCAAAATTTAATTCATACACCTTTTGGTTGTCACAGCAATTATAGACAAGGCCTCATTTTCTCAATTGGATATTTTATGTTGGAATACAAATTGTAGCATAAACAGAAAGAGAGAGGAGAAAAGTTTTGAGAAAGAAAGATTAGGTAAGGGAGAGATAAACAGAATGGAAGGAGTGAGATTAACTGTGTCCAATACTTTATACTTAGACTTCAATAGAGGTTTTCCAAGATACTAGTTCGCTCATGTTTATGCAATTTATTGCATTCTTTGCTTGAATTGACGGCATGGGTTCGAACTGGTATCCCAAATAGGTTTTCCAAGATTCTGATATTTTAACTAAAGCGAATACCATCTAACTTCTGACTTCATTGTTAGATTAAAATTCACTTGTATTTTGAAAATTGTGATTACCGTTATTTTTATATTCATCCATCCTTATCATTTTATGAGGTTAGGGGATAGCACAACTTGCTACCTGGATAAACTCTGTAAATGTTTAATAGATTTTTAGTCTTAACTTTTTGTAAGGCTTTCTACCTAGCTCCCCTCTGTAATCTTATATTTTATTCTCTTGGGAACATGAACCTTTCGTTTGTCAATTTTTACTTTAATTTGAACATCCTTGTGCCTTCAGGTTGTTCTGGTGGTTCAGGTAGTATGTTGGACAGGGCAGTTCATTGGGCATGGAGTATTTGAGGTAATAAACTTTTATGTTTATGTACGTAATTGTGTTTATGTATTTATGTTACTGAGATTAATTTTTTGTTTTCGTCTTTGCTTTTACAGAAACGAGCGCCTGCTCTTTTGGATAACCTAGTTCAGGCGTTTGTGATGGCTCCTTTCTTTGTCTTGCTGGAGGTATTATCCTTAATTTAAATTTGAATATTTTTCTTCACATTGTTCTCTTGGCTTGTTTTTGTTATCACTTTCAAGAGTAGTTTTCTGCTTGAAATTTACCATATGCTTATGCTATTTCATTTGCTTCAGGGTCTCCAAGCTTTATTTGGATATGAGCCATATCCAGGATTCCATTCAAGAGTGCAAGAAAAAATTGTCACTGACATCAATGAATGGCAAGAAAACAAGCAGAAACTACTTGCCTAGCTTGATCTTGAGTATGTCCCTAATTGATGTTCAGACTTTTTTATGATTATTGTATGAACATATTTAAGAGTACAGAACTGTAAATAATCTTACATATTGGTAATGGTATATAATAATAGTACGTATGTTATGTTTTTTCCTAACTAATTCTTGATTTTGTTCATGCTGATTCATGTTTTCTTCTGCAAGGAGAAATCTTGTCTTGAGTGTCTCAAAATGCTTGGCTCATTTGTGACGTATTGGTAAAGTTGATTTGTGTTGATTTTTTTAAAGAAAAAAAGAAAAAAAGAGAGTCAAATCATCAATAGTTAGGAACTGAGTTATAAACTATCCACATGTTTATTAAAGAATTTGACAACAAACATCCATGTCAATTAAGAATGATATTTGATTCATTAATTCCATTTACTAGCTTCATTCTTTATGTCTCTTTCTTACTTTTGGCCTGTGAACATGGATCAAAGAACCACGTATATTTGAGTTTTCTAGAACTTGTGGTGTACTATTTTCTTTCTCTGACAGACTGGTTTAAACTTGAAAATCTGACAGCTATGTCATTCCATTTCTCTTAAAAAATTATGGCTATGTTACATTATCTATTATGTAAACCTCAAGTAAGCATTAAAAATGCTGAAGAGAACAACAATAATTGAATCACTTACTATTTTAGTTCTAAAAACTCTGATGTCATGACTGTTTTAACTTGTAAAATAGAACTATAAAACAAAGGCACGCGTGGGTAGTTTATATATATATATATGTGTATCAATTGTCAAAGCATATGTCAGATGTTGAAGCATCTGCATGCTCATATTGTTGGGTTTATTCATTGTAAGTCCCACATAGGTGGGAATAAAAAATGAGAGGGTGTGAGGCTTGTATAAATAAGAGTGAGATATAAGCTTCTAAGACGCCACAATTTATATAAAAATCTTAATAGGTGTATTGGGGAGGGTTTGTAATTTTTTTCGTGCAAAAATTATATATAGTGAAGTTTGTCCCAGAGGGGGTCGTGGAGTAGGTCTTGAGGCACCAAACCACGTTAAAGTTTTGTGTTCGTTTCTCCATTTCCTCTTCCTTTATTTTTTGTGTGGGTTGCGCTCTCACCCAACACATAATTATATATCAACATATACAATGGAAAGCATACATGGTGGCTTGAAGAAAGTAAAGTTTGACCACCTAACTCGTCTTAGCTTTTGCATCAATCAAAGAATATTCTGAGTTTTGTTCTCAATCCTCACGAAATCTAGGAGAAGTGGTTGCATTGCATGTAATGTGAAAGAAAGAAAGAAAGCGTGTTTTGAAGCATTATCAGTGTGCAAAAGCTGAAGTTATCAGAATTTGGCGCCGTTATTTGTGTAGGATAAGATTAAGTTATGGATGAACTCAAATAATTAATTCAATACATGCCACAGTGTTTTGTTTTATTATTTTTTGGCTTTTGGCCTATAGTCTACTACTTCCTAGGCATACACAACAAAGGTTAGGAAAAGGATTACAAATTTTACTTTTGGGTGTTGTCTTTTGAGAAAAATGAATCAAAATCAATATGAATCAAAACGATAACATTGACATGAGTGAGGTCGGTTTGTGATTTAGAGAGAGATGATTCTTTTGGTGGGAGGGGGACACAAAGGGAATTGAAGGTTTTTTTATTTATATAATAAAAAAAAAAGAAAAAAAAATTCAATCACCCAAAAAAAATTTATTCTCTGGGTGCCACTTGGCACCCGTTGTTTTTCAATTTTTTTTTAAAAATAAAATCGCATAATGAACTGTGATTTTATTAACGTAAAAAAAAATTACAGATCAAATTGCGATTTATGACTGACAATACCAGTAAAAGTAAAAGTATGGTAGAGGATCCCTTAAATTTAATGAATGGCCTGGATTTTGTTACAGCAAAGACATGTGGCAATGTGTGAGCCCTTAGATCTAATGAATGGCCTGGAATTTGTTACAGTAAAGACAATACCAATAAAAGTATGGTAAAGGATCCACTTTCGCTTCACACATGCATCCTTGGTGTAATCTTGTCCTTAACCTACCTAATAGCAAATATCCCCTAAATCGTTTTGTCTTAGGCTCTCAGCTCCTAAAAAATGAACAGTACTGACAATTTAATCATTAATTAAAAATTCATCACCACCATCAAACTAGAAATGGATGACATCAAAATTATGTTACGCTATCTAATGACTATATGTTTGACTTGAGAACATAATGCCTCTTATTTTGGAATGGAAAATGTCATTCTCAGCCCCACCTACCATATAGCGCACGCAGAAGTAGCAGAAGCTAGTGTCCTAAACAAACGCCTCATTTTATTTTGCTTTTCACACGGCTAGTAAATTATATATGAGCATTTGATACTATCTCAGTATCTCTTAATTTTTAACAAGTATTTTTTACTGAAAATAATTATGTTTAAAATGCGGTAAGACAATAAATAGAATGCCCATATGTCTATTATGTTGTAACTTGTAAGAGACTAATTAGTTATTAATATTATTTGAATGCTTGTAGTTATTACCTTTTTGGATAAGGAAGCAACACATAGACATAGTACAACACAAGGACGAATAGTTGATTAAAATTATTGCACGCTTTGGTTTCCATTATTGACTTGTTTTGTAGTGTTCCTCAATTATATCCTTCATTATCCCAAATTATTATAATAATCTCAACGCAGGTTAAGCGGGTTGTTTAACCATATTAGGCTTCAAATGCTTCCAAAAACATGACCTCACCATTTTGCTTTGTTTTCTTTGTTTTCCCTTTTTAAATATTATACTATGATGCCATGTTGAGCATTTAGACTTGATGAATTGTATCAGAAAAAGGAAGGTACTTCCAGATTTGTGCACTTAAATTAAAAGAGCCAATAAGGTCGTTCTTGTGTTCAAAATTAGATGTCATCTGAGCTATCAGATTAGATGTCACTGTAAGTCCCACCATTACTGTGACATATATATAATATATTTTTCATGGAAAATTAAAGAATCTTCAGGACAATTCTTTAATAAGATTATCGTCATATCATTTTCTGAACGATTAATCAATGAGGAAATTTAATTTTTCAGTCTTTAAATTTATCTCAAAATTACGATTTAATCCTTGAATATTGAAAATGTATTTTTTGATCTCTAATTTTTTATGAAGATCAATTATTTAGTCTTCACATATAAGAGATCAGGCAATAAAAATTATATTTTCAATATTTAGGGATTAAATTATCATTTTTAAGCAAATTTAAGGACTAAAAAATAGATTTACTCCTAATTTATCCAAGTATCATCCAAAGTCCAAACCCTCTTTCTTTTTGATCCCAACGATACCCTTTCAGATCAGACACTTGAATCATAACCATTGGCTGGTTGATGATGGTGCATAATAATGGTTAGGCATTTCAAAGCTTATATTTCCATTGCCACCAGAAGCGTTATTATAAGCAGAGTTAATTTGGTAGTCAAAGGTTGAGTTATATGAAGCATCAGAGAGAAGTTGTGAGATTGGAGGCAAGTATTCCATGTCCAGAAGATGAGTGAGTGAGCAATTCCTAGGGAATTTCATCATCATCATTTGTTGTGTCTGTTCATCATTACTCTCATTCACTGCTGTTATATTGTTCATCTGGGATGCTTCTGTGTATAATTCCTCCTCCTTCAAATCAAATCCTTTTGCTATGTTCTTCTTCTTGTAGATCCTACACAGCACCCAATCATCCAGCTGATATAGCCAGAGGAAATTAAACGTCAATCAACACACAGAGCAATCAATATTGAAACTTGAAAAATCATAAAAAAAAAAAAGTGATGATGATGGCTTACTCTCATGGAGCCCATGTGCTTGGTGGGTTGTCTCTTTGATCCAATAAGGCGATACTCATGCATGATCCAATCAGTTTTAATGCCCTTTGGGGGCCTACCCTTGTAAAAGACAAGAGCTTTCTTGACCCCAATATGCTTACCACCACTATAGATGGCTTTGTCTGTGCCAGTGGCCTTCCAGTACCCAGACACAGTGGCTCTGTTTGGCCTCACCCCATTTGGGTACTTCCTGTCTCGTGGGCTGAAGAAATACCATTCATTCTCCCCAAACTCTGCTTTCTCTGCATCATCGATCAATCAATCCATCACAATTCAAGATTCATGAACCACAAAAAACCTATTCACATAACCATATTGTAAATCCAACTAACCCATTAATAGACTCTCCCACTATAATCATACGGATTAGTGACAGAGTCTATACCAAAACATGTTTATACATCTAGAGCAACAAAGAAAGAGAAATAAGAATATTTGTGGATGTATGTATACCAGGCAACTGCCATGGATCAAACTTGTAGATATCGACTTCTGGGATGATGGATGCAGGGCAAGGCTTGGATGTGGCTTGATTACAAAGGTAATAGACGATGAGTTCCTCGTCAGTGGGATGGAACCTAAAGCCAGGGGGAAGGTCAGACGACCTTGTTGAAACCTCCATTAATTAATTGATTTTGGGTTCTCAGAGGCAATATATCAAACACTTGGTGTGCCAGGTGCAAAATATCAAAACAACGGTGAAACGGAGACAATGGGAAGAAGAAGAAGAACAATATCAAAATATCACTTGATGTTAGGGAGTTTTGGAGAGAAATGAAAGAGTTTGAAAATTGAAATTTTTGAAACGAGATGGATGAGCTGTGCTTTTATGCTTGAAGATTTTTGTCGTTTTGTGGAGGTGCTTAGCTTTGATTGGGTCCTCACGTGACTTCTATATTCCTACTTCTTAGAACATGCGTCATCCGCTTATAGGCTCGCGTATTTATATTATTATTATTATTATTATTGTTTCATAAATAAGAAAAATAAATTTTAGGAGCTCTTTAGTTATTATCGTCTACCCAATAATTTTAACAAATGCTTTTGGATTATTCGTTTGACTTAAGTGATTTCATCTTTATTAATTCCAACTCAATCTGAGTCGTATATTTAATTATAATAAAAAAATATTTTAACAAAATTAGCTATATTTATAAAACTTTAAATTTTATTTATTGTACTAAATTATTCGATATGGTACTTAGTAAAAGTAAAATAATTTTTTCACTAGGTTTAAAAACGTTTTGTAATCAAATCAAATTAGTAACCTTTAAAATAGAGAACTTATGATAAAATAATTAGTCATTATTATCCGCACTAAATATCTTAGTTCACATAAAAAAAAGAATCTCAATAATAAATTCCACTCATTATTTTGCACTTATACATGCATGTGTGATGTGTACATATATATAAAGTGTGTACAGAGATTTAGGGATTGTTCCCACGACTCTTTCATCTATGTTTGACTGACTTTTGTTCTTGAATCTTTGAATGAAAAACTATGACAACTTTATTTGGATAGGGCTCTATTTATTTTGTCTATTCATGGGAATATTCTTCATCTATATTACATATTGCTCATAGTTTCACTCATTTGTCAATTGTTATATTTTTAACTTTTAAGAAAAAGAAAATTCCATCGAAAACACAATAACCATATTTATAAATGAATTGTTTCTAGTGTTTTCCTTATGATGCTATATATTTTACAATAAATTAAAATGTCATTTTGAAAACAAAAAAAAAAAACTACTTTCATTAAATAACTTATATCTAAAGACAAAAAAAAAAAAACGAATATAATAGTGGGATTGTTAACATTGAAATAGTGAACGCCCCACATCAAAAGAGATGTTAAGAGATATGACTTTTGAAATATGGATGCATGAATTAATATACTAAAATTCTACAACTCTAATCAAATATATGTTTATTTTCAGTGGCTGATTTTTTTTTTGTTTTCCCTTAAATTTTGTCTTCCGTAGAAAGAAAATAACAAGATTGCTTGCATAGGACTATATAGGACTGAGTATGGGACACATAGATGTGGAATGATGAGAAAGTAGAAGTGGATAAACATTTGAGTGACCAATGATTTATCTATTATCTATCTATTAATTAAAACATAGGTTGGTTGGTGTATTGAGTAATGAGTATTCAGTCAACAAAAGTAGCTATCAGCCCCACTTACCAAAGTGACGCGTGTCCATTGCCAAAAGGGGTAGGTCAGGACTTAGGATAAGCATAAAGTTTTATGAGAGCGAATAATGGCAATATATATATATAGGTTAAAATTTCATTTTGGTCTTTTATATATAGATTAGATTTTTTTGTTGCCATGCATTTTTTGTTTGTGGTCACAAGCTCGCTTTTGAGGTGTGTTTTTTAGCTTGTTTACCTAGAGTCCCAACTATATGAAAAAAAAAAAATCTAATAGTTATAACTCCAAACTCATCAAATTTAACCTTAAATAAAAAAAAAACATGACTAATATCATTCATATAACTATGAAATGAGTAAGTCACTTATGGGGTCCACTTTGATATCCTTTGATATTGATCTCAACTTAATAGATAAAAGACTCATTAAAAACAATTTATAGCTTTAGATTCTTTAAATTCGAAGTTAAAACGAAATAAATATGATAATATTCAATAGTTTAGGATAAAAAATATATAAACATAGGGGATTGCTTTGTAACAAAAAAATTATATGGAAATAAACGAATTGATACATGAATAATAACAAACATCTAATAGTTAACTCTTAAAAAGATCTATTATATGACCTAATTAATGATGTGGATGTTAAATGCATACATGGTACTGCTGAATACGCCACATATAATCATCCAATGTACCATCCAATAATAATAATAAGATGATCAATGAACTCAAATCTTTACATTTACCCATTTAGAAGCGCAACTAAGAATATGAAAGTTAATCAACACCCACATTATATTGTCTAAGATTAATTTCTTATAAAGAATTTGACTTATCATGATACAACACATACATATATATATCGTGTGATATCATGTAATTTTAAGAATTCGACATGTGATGTGTCTATATCCGTGTGAGTATCCATGTTTAAAAAAAAGTTAATTTTCTATAAACTTTATATATATTTAATATTTCCCAAAACAGTTAAACTCAAAATAATCAATGTTACATTGAAATAATTTAATTTTTGCAAAATACGTAGATTTAATTAGTTATTTACTACTACATAATTAAATCAATTAAATTTATTAAAATAACAAAAACGAATTAATTCAGCCTATCGCTAATCCTTACACCAAAAGTCCAAACTATACCATTGAAGATTTTTTTATTGTTCAAGTTCAATGAGAAAACATTCCATAAATTAGAGTGATACAGAAAGTTGTTTTTGTTGTTTATCCAATAATATAAGGTTAGTATTTCGATATGAATGGGAACTGAACGAGAGAATATTCGGAGGAATCTCCACCGTTGATTGAGGCCTTTAAGTTTCCACCTATGAATATGATGAATCTGTGATGTTAACAACTTGGCATGCGCAATTAAGGAGACGGGAAAATTTAGATCACCTTTTAAATATTACTTATTATTATTCATAATTTTTTTTTGGCCTGGTATTATTATTCATATATATTTTGTCTTTTTTGGCCTTTTGAGTTTTGAATATGACCCTCTCATTTTGTTTTTTATTTATTTATTTATTATTTATCAAATAGAATATTTTTACTTACTCCCTCCGATTCTATATATCTGATGTTTAAGCTAAATGCACATTGATTAAGAAAATGGTTAGTTCACCTAGAATGAAGAGAAAAATGAGATAAAAAGACTAAACTATCTTTATTAAATTACTTGGGAAATGTTTATTCATTTATGACACTGCTATATATAATAGAGATAGAATGGTAAAAAATTAATTAATGTTCTCTTGAATTTGTAAAACATCAAATATTTTAAAATAAAAAAATTCTCTAAAACATTATATATATATATATATATATATATAAAACCGGAAGGAGTACCTTTATAGAGGTTTCTTCTAAACTTTGAGTTCTGGATTTAACCGAGTCCACGTCACCATTGGTGGGCCAAGGCGTGTGCTTGGACTGCGGCCTTGGGCCCACATAAAGTATTAGATAGGGATCACGAGTGATTTGATCAATGCTACTTCCTGGCTTTTTTGTAAAAAGAAAATTCTTCTTCATAATTCTCTAAAATTTTTTTTCTTTTCATTTTTCTCTGAAAGGGAGTTTTTTTTTTGTTTTTTTAATTTATTTATCGGAGTTTTGTTTTTAAACTGGTTTTGCAACTGAGGTGAAGTTTCTTGTTTAGAGCCAGTGGCGAAAATCTAAAAGAGTCTAAAGTAAATATTTTCAGAAAACAAAACTCCTATACCAGAAAGATTTTTTTTTTGTCTAAATACCAGAAAGATCAATGTGCCCTTTTAATCATTTATGGATTCAATCATCATAATTCATAACACTTCAGACTATTTGAAATTTTGGATTGATTTTTAAAAAAAAAATACTTATAACCGAAACAAATAGTGTTTAGATTGGCTTGTTAAGCACAACAAGTCTTCACATAATATTAAACAAAAATATGAACTAAAATTTATAATTGGGTATCTTATATTTTAACAGATTCTCAAATTGGACCTTTTATGGGCTATCGGACTAGTGCTTTTTCCTCTTGAAAACGTATTTGTTTTGTGTTAAAAAATATTTTATTAACCAAAACCTGTATATTTTAAGAAGCAAATATTAACAAAAACCTGAAACTCCTGTCTTTTATTTTTTTTTTTAAAAAAACGATATCTTAGTCATAAGGAAATCATAAAGAGAATATATAACTCCCACTACTCAATATAAGAAAAACAACCTCACATTCTTACAAAAATAGAAGAGAGGACAACAACATACATATTCAATCTTTTGTATTCTAAATGAGAAAAGGTTTGGGCTCTTCTTGGGCCAAAATTTATCCGGCTTTATGATTTTTTTGGGCTTTAGGGTGTGTCACTTGTTCTTCAGTAAAGGCCCAAATTGGCCCGATGAAACCCGCGAAAACCCTCTCTCTGCGTCTCTGACTCATATTCAGTCATTCTCAGTGTGTTCTCGGTCGAACGAACGCCCTTCTTCAATCTTCATGCGATAGATAACGTTGATGTCCGTTCACTACTACCTGAGACGCCTTCTCTAGTACACTCTTCTAGGGTTCATCACTTCTCCCAATAAAGTTTTCGCCTTCCCCATCAATTTCGTTTTCGTCAATTCCTTTTTCTATTCTGTAAGTCCCATTTTGGGGATTGCTTTTTCCCAAATTTTCCTATTTGGGTCTTTTTAATGAACGAATTTGAAATTTGCGTTCGTCTTGTTCGTGTTCACTGCTTCTTTTATGATCAATTTTCGGTTTTGTCTACGTTGCAGGATTCTTGATTTTCCTTTCATGTGAAGGAATATGTATTCCTCAAGAGGGAGTAGCGGTTACGGCCAATCTTACGCTGGTCAATCTGCATATGCCCAGAATGTAAGCCTTTCGTTCTTACGTGTTCGTTTCTGTTTTTCGAGATGATATTATGTGCTCCCTTGGGCATTATGTGCACTATCTGTTGATATATAGGTCTGGTTTGTGAATGCTGGGTTTCTCATCCCATTACATCTTTTTTACTCATTCTCATGTCATAAGCTTCTCTGAAGGCTTTCAGATGGAATTCTGATGTTTCGATATTTTTCTTTGTGCTTTCCTGCTGAACTTACCATAGGAAATCCGTTTTTTCTTTTTATGAAGGAGAAACATATTTGTATCTGTTTATGAGTAATACATAAGGGTGAAAGTTTTACAATTTTCATTTTATGTCATATAGTCAGCTTGATGATTCATGGATCTGATATGGTTTTTATGGTTTTTTTTACTAATTTTTTGGCAGTTGGGTACTGGTTATTCTGGAGGTTCTGTTGGAGGACCTGATGTTAGTCAACATTCTGTGGCTTCTCGGCATTCAGCAATATTAGGAGGTTCTCAGGAACTTGATGTTGGTGGGTATCGGGCTCATTCTTCTACATCTACCCAATATGGGGGACAATATAGCTCTGTCTATGGATCAGCTGCTTTGAGCAGTGCGCAGCAGGTCAGTGGTTTATGGATTATTGTTATAAAACTTTGTTTCCATCTCATTCACAAAAAGTTTCCTAATTATAATTTTGTATTAATTTTAATTGGCTATACTTGTAATCAGGGTTAAGCCAGGAATATATGATTTTTCACCCTTGGCTAGAAATAGAGGGCAGATTGAACAATAACTGGGCTGGGGGTAATTGCTGTTCAGTGGATGTAGGGGGTTTGTACTTACAAATTAGTTTGTGGTAAAGGCTCAAAATTGAATCAAATAAAATCAACGGTTCTAACAAAGTGAATAGGTGGTTTTTTTTTGGGGGAGGGGGGTGTAAAGGTGTAAAATATTCAATTAGGCCTGTTTACAATAGAAAAGAAGTAACTCCTGAAATTTTGTACATCCTTTTCCTTGTATTGCTTGTATAATTGTATTGAAAAAAAAGTTTGACATGACTGTAAAAATGATACCGAATTACCAAGGAAAATTTAAATCTAGTTAGTGAGGATATTTGGTCCTAGTTTTGCTTTATATGTTAAACCATGTAACTACTTTGAATAGGTTCCTTCATTGAGTGCCAAGGGAGCTGGGCCTTCAGCTTTGGAAGGTCGTGGAGGTTATGCTCTAAATGTTTCTGATTCACCTAAATTTGCTTCCGGAGACTATGTCCCGTCGTCAAGCCATGCATATGGTCATAAATCAGAACAATTGTATGGTGATAAGGTTTTGGATTATTCAGGAATAGATAGACGGCAATATGGTGAACGACAGAGTGCATATATGGGTAGAGACTTACCAAGTGATCCAACTGGAAGATATGCTGCTGATCCTGTGGGATTTGGTCATCAGGTAAATGCATACCCATGGAAAGATTATAATAGTTTTTCTATTTTTCTTTAGTTTTATTCAGAATGTGATAGATGGAAAAATTTTGCGCTTATCTAATTGTTATCTCTAAGTTATTATATTGCATTTCTTTCTCAATGTACAGCAACCTGAAATATATGAGCGCCTTGATCAGGCAGCTTTGCTTCGACAAGAGCAATTGCTGAAAGCTCAGTCTCTCCAATCTGCCTCACTTGACGGGAGTACCAGGTATTTATCTAATGGATGTGCATTGTATTTTTGTTCAAATATGACTTGGTTTCATCCATCAACTTGTGCTGCCATTCCTCTGTTAATTAACTCCAAAGGGCTTTCCTTTGTTGTAAAGAGTGCCTATGTTAAGGTAGCTGGTTTTCCTTTTTGTATCTCTGACGAAACTGAGCAGAACTGCTCAACAGTACCTAGCTATCTTAAATAGTATAAATATTTCTCCCTACACTGAGTAGCAACACGTTTCTGGCAGACAAACTGATTACCTTGCAGCAAGGGCTGCTGCTAGTCGTCATCCCACCCAAGATCTTTTGTCTTACGGAGGAAGAATGGATACCGATCCTCGTGGTTCGTCAATGCTAAGTTCTTCATATAGCAGTCAACATACTCCATCCATTTTAGGGGCAGGTCCAAGGAGAAACGTAGATGATCTCTTATACTCCCAAAGTGCATCAAATCCTAATTATGGAGTGAGCCTCCCACCTGGAAGGGACTATGCTAGTGGAAAAGGGCTTCATGGGAGTGCTATGGAGGAGTCAGATTATCCGGGAAGTTTGTCACGCCCAGGACACGACGACCACAAGGATGACCGGGCTGGTTATCTTAGAGAATTTGAGCTAAGGGAAGAGGAACGTCGCCGGGAGCGCATGCGTGAGAGAGAGAGGGATAGAGAAAGGGAGAAAGAGCGGGAACGACTGCGAGAACGTGAACGAGAAAGGGAACGCGAAAGGGAGCGCATTTTGGAGCGGCGGGAGAGGGAGCGAGAGCGCAAACGTGCCCTTGAAACTAGGCGTGAACGAAGCCCGGTGAGGCTCTTAAAGGATCCTCGTGCTACTTCAAAAGGTCCTCGTGCTACTTCCAAAGCTCCTCGTGCTACTTCAAAGGATCCCCGTGGTTCATCTTTGACAAAGGAGGGTGGTAGATCTACACGTCGTGACTCCCCACATCATGAAGTTTCTCATAGGTGGATCTTGATGATTTTTTGTTTTTTTGCGTCCTGCTCTGGTTCTAAATATCTAGCTGCTGGTATATCTTGCAGCCTTTTTTAACTAACTCGGTGTTCTGTTATGCTGAAGGCACCATTCACCTGTTAAAGAAAAAAGGAGAGATTATGTCTGCAAGGTAAAAGAAAATAAGAACTTAGTTGCTTAATCATTACGAGAATGTTACACTTCAAGGATCTAGTTTCTTTGTTGTGTTTACCTTGTCAAGATCTGTGGCTGTGGCCTTGACAGTCTTAGTCTTTCTTGTAACAATGAACTGACAGTACTTTATCCTTTTGCTGAACCCTCTTGTCTCGAGATTCTCTTTTTATTGTGTAGTTCTCTGTGATCTTAAAGTAGGTCATAAGACATCTTTTCTTGATGTCATCTCCATTTGTACCCATGGTCCTTGGTTATGAGTGTGTTTCCTCAAATTTCTTTTGTTTATTTGGCTCATGAGTCATGATTGTTGTTTCATGTTCTTTTTCCTCATTTTTAATGATCTCTTCCTAGTCCTTCCTGTTGGTCATTGCTTAAATCCTTCTGTATTCCTTATACCATCAGCCTTGGTTTAATGTTTTTTTTTTTGGTAGGACTATTTTACTATAGGCTCTAGACTAGGAGAAAAAGTCATATAGGTCTGCAAGAATGTGTGCATACTCTTTTTAGCCTACATTGGAAGTTCGCCTCTCTGAGAATCAATGTGAATTGATCTGTTGAAAATAATACTTCTCTTCCCCTGGGTTTATGATGTCCACATTCCTTCAGTATAACATTTTGGGACTTATCTGCCCATAGTGAAATGAAATTTGTTAATTCTTTGACTGTTTATTTAATCTGCATGATGAACAGGTTTACCCATCCAGTTTGGTGGATAGTGAAAGGGACTACCTCTCATTAGATAAGCGATACCCCCGGCTCTTTGTGTCCCCTGAATTCTGCAAGGTATATTTAAGTATTTATGTTATGATTTCCTTTGTTTGACAGTGAATCAGTGATGGTTGGATATTGTGTTAACAATATTATGTCAAATGCTTTAGGCTGTTGTAAACTGGCCAAAGGTTGATCTTAAACTGTCCCTTCATACTCCTATCAGGTATCTTTCTTTGTTCTTTGTGTCATCACAGTTGCATTGCACCAAGATATTTCTATGAAAGGTGCATTATGTGTTGAGTTCTATTTCTATATTTTCTTATTTCTACCTTACCTTGAAGCACAGAATCTTCCTTTCTGCAATCTAATTATGAAAAATATTTTTATACATGGTATGTAATTTTTAACAACTGTTAATTACTACTCTGGTCCTTGATGACTTGGAGATAAAAACAGAATATTGGGATATCATACTAACTAGTTACGGAAAGCTGTATAAACCTACTTTTTCTTTTTGGTCTTAACTTCTTTTCCCTTAAACAATTTTGGAGACTATGAAAGGAATTATTGGTTTATTTATGTTGTTTGAGTTTATCTTTTCTACCACTTCAGATTCCTCAGAATTGGGAGCACTGTTTTTTTTTTTTTAACAAATGCAAATTAAGATCAAAATATACAATACTTACCTTTCTTGAGTGAAGCAGTTTTGAACATGATTTTGTTGAAGAAGAAAGTCGTGCTGAGCCCAGAGATTCGTCCACAAATCTTTTGGTTGGACAACCTTCAAGTTCTGAACAAAGAAATACAGTTTGGAATGCAAAAGTAGGTTTATCTTTAAACATTGTAATCTGATTCTATTGATTGAATATGTGACCCATTGGAGAAGGCATTGTCCATTTAATTTCTGTCTGAAATTTCTTGTAGTGTAATTAACTTATAGTTTTTGTCAATTGTTATTGTGTGCATGTTAAAGTGTATCATTGATTTTGTCTTTGTGGATGAATTTTTAGCTTCTAACTAAAAGTTTATACAGTTTTTCAAAGACATGGTGAAAATTTTATCTTAAGAAACATGGTGAAAATTTTCAATTTTACTGTGAAGATTTATGTTTAGAAGTTGAGGTTCCCTTCTTATAGAGTAGGATTTTTGTTGAATTCAATGAATTAGTGTTTGTGAGCTTGGCTTCCGTCTGGTGCTCAACTTGTTGTTAGGGAGGTTTCTACCTTGGATATGTTGGGCAGCTTTGTGACTTTTGTAAAATTAGGACACTTAGCTCTGAACTTTTAGTTTGCATGTCTTGTTTTATTCTTCCCCCCAGTACTTAATCAGTCTTCTCTTGTGATATTCTTTTATATGATAAAAAGGGTGGTCTAATTTATTTTGTGGAATGCGGTTGTTGATAGCTTGTGAGCTTCACATGTATTTCTGAATTATGATTTCTAGGGTTAAATAAGAGGAATTGGATTAGCATAATGAAGAAAGAAGTTGGAAAATTTTGGAATTTTAATACCTTAAGTGCTGAAGGAACTTTATTGGAAGTGTCAGCCATATAAATGAAATTAGTTGCTAATAAAAATCTCTTATTTATATTCTTAAGCTTTCTTATTAAGAAGCTTAACATCGCTAAGAGAAAAAATTGGAATTGATGATATTCATATGAATATAATGAGTTAATGACTTAGCCTCCCTTGTGTATCCTTTAATAAACGAAAGGCAGGTCTGATGCTATGAGCTTCTATGGAAAAATGAGGTGTGGATTTTTCGGAAGTAGCTTATCTTTCCTTTAATTGTCTATTTGGTCCACTGTCCGTCTTATTCTTGTTTATCACGATCACACTTACTGTAAATAATTATTTTCAGTATCCAAATAACTTTTCTCCCGTGGTCAGATAATTTTGTTGAGCGGACTTAGTAGGAGTGCTCTGGAGGATCTGTCATCTGATAAAAGTTTTGACGATCGCATCCCTCATATCTGCAATATCCTTAGGTTTGCTGTCCTTAAGAAGGACCATTCTTTTATGGCAGTTGGTGGACGTTGTGAATCTGTTGATGGGGATGATCCATCTGTTGATGATAACTCCTTGATCCAGACAGCCCTCAGGTTTTTATGCTTAAGGCTGCTGATCATTGGTTGAATTTATGGTATCCATCACTGGGTTAGCTTAAGTTGTTCATTTTTTTGTAGATATGCAAAGGATGTTGTACAACTTGATTTGCAAAATTGTCAGCAGTGGAATCGTTTCCTTGAGGTGCTGGTCTGGTTACTCTGGTTATGTTGCAGTAGATATATCTATATTCAGTTTGTTTGGAACTACAGCTTACAATACTGACTGAAAGGCCATTCATATCTCTATCATATTCATGATTCTTTGAATTGCAAAACATTGGTTCCTTTTGCTATTATAGGTTATGTATAGTATGTTTTTTATTGGTAGTTGTTTGCTCAAATCTTTAAGAGGTTATTCTGAGTAAGTTATTGAACTAAAATAGAAATTCTCTCAATTCAGCCACATGCTCACAAAAAGACACTTGTGCACGCAAGCAGTGAACTAAACAATAGTGGTTACTGTGAAAAACTGGATGAAATTGCTTTAGAGCATTGGCATAAATTTGTATCACTTGTGTATACATTCTTTAGTCACTGCTAACTGAAAACACTTTTTTTATTATTTGCCCTGGATTTCTGCTAGCTGTGCTTCGAAGAACTCTAGGTTTTTAATGCCCTTTGGCCTAGTTGGGTTCCCGTGATCTATGCCTCATAATCATATGGTGGTGGAACTGTTTTATTGTGGAAAAACTAAATTTTGGGAATAAAATCAAGGCTATAATAGCAGTAATGACCCTTTCTAATGATTTTGGTTTAAGACGGTCTTATTTTGGTTTTTTCGCTTATTTGCCTATTATGACTTGGAAAATTAATATCTTTTTACTTTGCAGATACACTATGATAGAGTTGGCAAAAATGGTCTGTTTAGTCACAAGGAGATCACTGTACTGTTTGTTCCCAATTTGTCTGACTGCCTCCCCTCACTGGATGCTTGGCGTAACCAGTGGCTTGCTCACAAGAAGGCTGTTGCTGAGAGAGAGCATAAACTTTCTTTAAAAAGAGAGGTCTGTCTCTATTGATGAAGTTTGTTCATGATTTTATTTTGCAGGATACTTTTATCTGAAGGCATATTTTTTTAGCTTGCCGTCTCCTTTTTTTAATAATTGTTTTATATTGTACCAGAAGTCAAGAGATAACAAGGAAGCACCCAAAGGTGAGTGGAGAATGTCTTTATCTTGTGCAGGTCATCCAACCAATTTTTCTACTCATCCATCCATTTTAACTATTGTGCCTGGCTTCTTTTATACTTTTATGGTTCTAATTTAGACAAATTGGAGAAGAAGAAAGTTTCTGCAACATCAGGACAACCAGATGTCAAAAAGGAGAAAAGCAATAATGTTAAGAAAGAAGTTGCAGAAAAGAGTGGAGCGATTAACAATAAACCTGCCCAAAATGATGGGGCTGACAATGTTGAGGAAGTCAAGACTGTCGATAAAAAGGCGCAAGGGGAACCTGCCACTCCTAAGACTACTGGTACTGTGAAGACTGTGAAAAAGAAGATTATAAAGAAGATTGTGAAGCAGAAAGTTGCCAATAAGACTAATGGTACTGCCAACAAACAACTGGACAAATCAAATGAGAAGGACAATGCCGACAAAATGATATCAAATGTTCCTGCTCAGGACGAAAAATCTTCTGTGAATCTTAGTGGGGATAGTGCTTCTGCAAAAACGGCATCTATAGAGGATGCTTCTGTGGGGAAAACAGATGGTGTTGAGGTGAAAGATAAGAAGGGAACAAATAATTCTGATGATAAACCGCAAGACAAGTCAGATGCAACAGTTACAACAGTTAATGATTCTGGTGTGAAAACAACAAAAAAGAAGAAAATCATCAAGCGAGTACCTAAAAAAAAAGTGACTGCTGGAGTGTCAAAGGCGGAGGTTTCTGACCAACAGAATGAAGGGAATGTAGTGGCTCCTCAGGTACAAGCTGACACACAAAGTACACCCAAGCAGACTACTGATGCAGATAACTCAGTGGCTGAGGTGAACAAATCTGAAAAGACGGTTCCTAAATTAAAGTCAAAGCCTGCTACCTCTGGGAAACAAGATAAGGTTGTTCCAAATAAAGCAGGCACAAAGTCTGATGCGGATGACAAAAAGGTTGATAAAGCATCTGGTGAAAAAAGTGGAACTGAGATAGATAAGCAGAAAGCTTCTGAGAAAGATACTCATAATGGCAAGGGTAAATTGAAAGATGGTGATAAGTCAAAAGATGTAAAAGTAACAAAAGAGAGGGGCGGAAAAGATGAATCTAAAACCAAATCCAGTAAAGAAGTGAAAGAAAAGAGGAAGTCTGATGAACCTCCTCGACACTCTGGATTTATTCTCCAGACGAAGGGGTCTAAAGAATCCAAGGTATGCTAACTTTGCACAGTTGTAGAAAGAAAAGTTACATTTTCTATAAAAAAATGCACCAGTCTAAGTTTGTTATTTCTGTTACAGCTACGTTCATTGTCACTTTCACTGGATTCTCTGTTGGATTACACTGACAAAGACATTGAAGAATCAACATTTGAGGTCTGTTTACCTGCTTTTATTTGCTTCTATAATGCAGCAGTTGTATCTATCTCCCTCATCTGCGACCTTTTTCCTCTTGGCAAACATGCAATCCAATTCTCATGTTGAAAATCTGAAACCTTTTTATAGCCTATTTATCCCTTGCTTGTTTATGCAGCTTTCATTATTTGCTGAATCATTATATGAAATGCTTCAGTATCAAATGGGATGTCGAATTTTGACATTTCTTCAGGTTGGTTAAAATTTGTTCTGTTGATTTTTTGTCTGATTTGATTCTTCGGAGGCATACTGAATTACAATTTTGTACCTCTCCTCCCTTGAAAAAAAAAAACAGAAACTGCGCATTAAATTTGTGATGAAAAGAAACCAGCGAAAGAGGCAGCGAGAAGAGGAACAGGAGAAGGAAAATGTCAAAGCAACGCCTGCAAAGCGTCCAAAGGGTGATGATCCCAAGGGTGATGATCCTTCTGTGAAAACTGAATCATCTAATTTGGATTCATCAAATACAGTAAAAGCAGATGATGAGAAAACTGCAAAGAATGATAGCTCTGTTGTTGAAGATGATGACGTGAAGATGGAAGATGGAACAGAGGAGGAGGAAGATCCAGAGGAGGATCCTGAAGAAATGGAAAATGGTAGTCCTGAGCATGATTCAGCTAGTGAGAAAAATGCAGACCAAAAAGGCAGCACAAATGTTGAAACTGATAATGCCACTGTCATTGATAAAGAAATAGACGAAACTTCTAAGGAGGAAGAGGAACCTAAGGTTAAAGAAGAAGTAAAAGAATCTAAGTCTGACACTCATTCCAATGAAGAAACGGAAGATAAAGTTGATAAGAGTAATAAAGAAAACCAAAATGTTAAGGACGCTGCCGCAGACAAAGAATTACTGCGGGTATTTCATGTGCATTCTTTACACCGTTTTTGGTCATGTTTCTTTTTTTAATCATGCAAATGACATTTGGTTTTGTTGTCTTAATGTTTATTTTCTGACTCATAATAGGCTTTCCGGTTTTTTGATCGGAATCGAGTTGGGTACATCAGGGTAAGCACTGTTCTCTTTATTTACTGTTTCTTAAGTTCCTCTTAAGAATAGTGACAAGCATATATTGCCTTTCAGGTTGAAGATATGAGATTAATTGTCCACAATCTTGGGAAATTCCTCTCTCACAGGGATGTCAAGGTAAGCAGATATTGGAAATGTTTAGTTATACTTTATTGCCTGCAAATGTGAGAATCTCTCCATATTTTTAGCACATTAGTCTCATTATTCTTTCTTATTTTCTCTAAGACCTGCATTATAATGCTTTATTTGAATCAGGAACTTGTACAAAGTGCATTATTAGAGAGCAACACCGGGAGAGATGATCGAATACTATATAATAAGCTGGTGCGAATGCCTGATATTTGAGATATGGTGCTCGCTCTCCTAATTTGTGTGGTTTTTGAACCAGACAAGCTTCCTGTGTAGTTGGATGAAGAATACTCACTCTTGTGATTAGTGTTGGACAGGATGTTTGTACGTGCACTGAAGCTATTGCTGTTTGTTTATGTAATTTTCTCTGGGAAAAAAAACGATTCTTGGCATTTTTTTTAGTTAAACGTTATTTGAGAAGGATATCAACAATGCTGGACTAGATTTTTTTATGGTATTACTTTTGCTATAAAGTTTATAGCTGCAATTTAACTGCTTGCGTAACTCGAGGGTCCATGAATATCTTATTTACAGTTATAGAATTGTAGGTGATGCAAGAACTAATTAAGCTGAGATCATCCTAAGTAGTTTGAAGCACGACCTCTTTGCCCTTGATTGTCTGTGACGTCAATAATAGAATTTTAATGTTATTCTATACTCTATATCTTCCTAGGTTTGCTGTAATTGTTATATACTATAAAATGTTTTCTATTTTTATGTAGAACGTTGTAATGTATTTGAGATTGTTAGCAGTGCCGGAGATATTGTAAAGACGTTTATTTAAATTAAATATCTATCTGATTGGGATTTGCATTACATTGATTTCTATTCAGAATAAAATTTATATCAATAAAATTTAGAATTACATTGTGGTTGTAATAAAAAATTTTGTTAATATCTTTAACAAAAACATCAAGCTGATTATAATTATGCCTTTTAGAATTAAGTTTTATAATTTTATTTTTGGGGAATTAAATTAAGAAATTTGTCATTATCATGAGTTTAGTCTAAAATTTAAGACTACTGTTTGTGATAGAATATAGGTGTAGATAAGAAGATCATAAAATAATTCAAGTAGTAGAAAGCAAAATTTATGTCAAGTTCCCTCCATCTTTGCTATTAAGTTCTCCAATCAACATTTGACACTTGACAAAAATTTTATATATGACCAATCATGATAGAGAGAGAATATTAAACACCACTTTTTGCGTGACCAATCATTGAAGAGAGAGAATGTAATCAAGATTTGTGATTGGTGGAACTTGATAGCAAGAATATAAAAAATTTGATATAAGTTTTATCCACTATTAAATTACATGTTTGATCTTTCTTTATTTTACTTATTTGAGAACTATTAAATCTTTTAATGAAATATAATGTATTTTATAAAGACAAAAAGTTAAAAAAATACAGTAATAAAATATAATTTTGAGATTAAGGGTGTGTTTGGGATTCAATTATAATGTCATTACAAATTCATTATCTCCATTTTCAATACATAACTTGAGCTACAGTGCAAAAAAGCTGTTTATTTACCAATTACAAACTCATTACAAAAATATTATTTCATTACAACATCATTTCATTACATTTTTATACCCAATTACTAACATACCCCTATTAAAATACCTATAATTACCTATACTTTAATATAAATCTAAAAAAAACTATTTGGCAAAATGGTAATTTTCAATACCCTCATTTATTACACTTACAATTTTCTCTCTCCATTTATCATTTCTTACTATTTTTTTTTCTCTTTTTCTTACTCATACTCTCTCTCATATATATATATATATGTAGTGTGTGTATATATAATAATAATAATAATATATAAATATTTTTTGGAGTGCAACAATTGAAAAACAAAATTCAAAAAATTATATAGTTCATACCCCAAAAATATACATTTTGGTCTTTTCTCTAGTATATATATATGGTAATATTTTTTGTAGTATCAAAATTTAAAATAAAATTAAAAAACAATAATCTTTCAAATAAATTATTATTTTTTCATATAATTATCTTATTTTTTTATGTACGGTATACTGTTGAAATTATTTATCAAATTCTGCATAATAATTTGTTGTTGGTTGAAGATAAATTATTTGGTCCATGAGTTTGTAAAGATTATTCTATTTTGGTCCCAGAATATATTTTTTTGTCATCGAATTTGAGAAACAGATCGAATCGTTGATGAATGTGATTTTTTATAGGCCGAGACAACATTTCACTTCTTAAGGACCGGTTTGTTGAATCGATATAAAATCATGGACCAAAAAATCATCATTTTACATTCCATTTTCATTACATAATTTTCTCATTATCATTTCTTTACAAAAAAAAAATCATCATTTCATTATATACTGATATCCCACACACACCCTAAATATCTTAATGTGATTTAACTTGATACATATTATGATCATAGAGAATTAGAAAGGTTCTAAGACAAGGTTGTAACAAAGAAATCTTTCAATAAGATTGAATTGCATAGAGCCATTGGTATCCGTGACAACTTGAGTTGATCTTTGGCCTAAAAGAAAAACTAGGGTTTCAACTTTCACATCAACTAAAATTGTGAAATCTAATCATGAAAAAGAAGAACAAAGAAAAATACAAATAATGCAATACATTCATATCTCATTCATTACTTCCAACACAAAGCTCAAGAAGTGTCCTCATTGCTTGCTTCTTCACTACCTTCCCATACACCTCCCTTGCCAACTTGATAGCTTTTTCCATCTCCACAATCCCACCACCACCACCATTCTTCTTCATCTCCTCCACCACTATCTTAAGCAGCCTCTCATCACCTCCCATCACATCCATGATGCTATAAACCACAACTTCCATTGTTGGAATCCTTCTTCCCCATCTCTTCATACATCTCTCTGATCTATAAGCCTCAGAATATGCATCCCAAAATGATGCCCTCATATAGGCTTTCTCTTTCCCCCTAACTTTCCATCTCTTCATCTCTTCCTCTAACTTATACACTGCTCCACCCACATCCATCCCTCTCTCTAGACCTATCTCAATCTCTCTCATCTCTTGCTTGCAGAATATTTCAGACTCAAACTTGCATCTCTTGCACCTACATTGGATTCCCCATGTCATTGACATCTCCTTGCGCTTGTGCAATGGAGAAAGTGGATCAAAATAGGCAAAGGTGATTTCTTCATTTGCCTTGATGTCTTTAGAAGCATGAACTATCAAATAGTCACCCACATGCAATCTCCTTGCATTAGGGCAACATGAATGATTGATGAAGGAAGGTAGTAACCATAGTCCTACACCATAGTAATCATTCTTCTTCCTCCCTAATACATCGGCTGAAACTGCATCCTCAGTTAGAGAATTCACATCTAATACAGCTAGCAACTTTCCCATATCAATCTTCTCATTAATTTCACTAGATTGCTTGCTTGTCTCTGGCTTGAAAAGAGCTATATCAGGAACCTCAAGTGATTCCTCATCTTCCCCACTTGACAATTTGCTGATCAAATCCCTTGTTCTGTAACATTTTCCAACAAAGTCTGAAACTTTATCAATGAAATCCTTCCACATCACTAATTGAGCTTCCTCGCTCAAATCTTTCCCCCCTAATATACTCCTTTCAATCGCTATTGCCTTTGTGACCAAAACCAATGTCCCTGCATCAATGTTCTTAGTTGCGAACAAGCCACGCCCACTGATCTCAGATCTCTTGATCTGCACAGAACCAACGAATTCTGCAAGTTCTGGAGATTTCCCACGAAACCCACCTGAAACCCAATCTGATAGATCCAGATTCCCAGTTCTTGAAAGAAAGTCGAGTTTTTTACATTTCTCCACATACCCATTTAAATTTTCAGAGTTCCCATTAGCTTGTGGATCCAAAAGAGCGATTCTGAAGCAATCTAGAGCCATGGAATACATATTAAGATTGAGCAAGATCTTACCTTTACATATCAGAGTCTTCAAGTGGATGCCATCGATTTCCAAAGCTGAATCGCAGTCTTCAAGCGCTAATCGAAACTCTCGCAGTCTGGATCTTGCTTCGGCTCTGTTCGAGAAAGCTAAGCAGAGAGATTTCCGAAGCTTTTGAAGCTGATCGGAGTATGAAAAGTGTGAATGTGTGCGAAAGATTTGGTTTTTGCAGAGAGTGATGAAGTGTGAATAGGCTTCGATGGAGTCTTTCCATTCTTCTCTGAGGAGAAGCTCCGTTGCTTTGGATCTGAGCTGTTGCATATGATAATCTTCTTCGGAAATTCCTGTGTTGTTGTTGCTGTGTGCCTTTGTTGTCTCTTCCATTTCCATCGTCTTTGCTGCTACCATTTTTTTTCGTTTTAGAGGCAAAGGTTATCTATCTATATTCTTATCGTCCCCTGTTCAGTTCAACGATTTTAAGTTTCAGATTTGAATTTTGGACTTCTGGTTAGTAACGGTCGTATTTATTAGCTTATTGGTTTTTTATTTGGGAGTAAATTACGTTTTTGTCGTTGTCTTTTGAAGATTACAAAATATTCTATTTGCTTTTCTAAAATATAAACATCTGACTTTGGCTCACTTTTTTTTTTTTGTTACCAAATACCAATAATCAAGTTAGTTTCTCACTTCTTCCCCAAATACCAAATACCAATGGATTCCTGACTTAACGGGTAATAAACTCACTTCTTCCCCCCCTTATGAAGTTTTTACTAATGCTAGAGTTGCTGAATTTATTGTAAATAATTGTTGGGATCTATCAAATGTTGATTGCTGGCTGACTGATGATGAAATAGAAGCAATTAATAGGATTCCTATTCCTTTAGGATATAGAGATGATGTTATTAGATGGGGGGGTGCTATAGATGGTAACTATTCTGTTAAAATGAGCTATAAAGTGGCTGCAAAGTATAATGTGAGCAGTTTGGGGGATAGGCCTAGTATATCTTTTGTTGTTGATAATGATTTGTGGAAATGCATCTGGAAATTAAAGTGAGCTCTCTGTTGCTAAAGTGAGCTCTCTTATTTCAGATTATTGGGATGCTAATGGGTGGGGTGACCCCACGGTTTCTGATGATAATGTTGGGTCTTCTTCTGTTTCAGTTTGGAACCCGCCAATTGATGGTTTTGTATGGATCCTATTGTTCTAATGAAAAAAGTGCATGTGCAGGGATTATTTTTAGAGATATGAACTTTAATCTGATTGACTATGTGAGCCTCAAAGTGAAGTCTTCATCTGCTCTCATGACAGAAGCTTTAGCATTAAAAAAGGTTTTACAAAGGGATCTTGATCTTGATTTCCCGAAGGTAATTTTTGAAACTGATTGTGAGCAGCTTGTTGATATGGTAAACATGAAAAAGCCTTGCTCGAATTGGAGATGTGACAATACTTTTGCTGATATCCTTGAACTGAAATCTCGACTTCCTGTTTGCAATGTCACTTGGATCCGCAGAAGTGCTCACTTGGCTGCAGATTTGCTAGCCAAACTTGCTTTATAGGGGATGAGCAGATTTGATTGGGTCTCCGGACCCCATCCTCTCTTCTTGCTATCTTAGAGGCTGATAGTATTGCTGCAAGACGTGGAGTTGGGGCTGAAGTTTTTTTGGTCTTTTGTTTAGTTTTCCAGTTTTTCTGTTGCTACTGTCCTTGCTTTTATTTTCTTTCTGATTTGCTGTTGTTTGTGGGATATTTTTTTTATCGTCTGTTTTGCCTTCGGGCATCTCTTGGCAAAAAAAGGAAAAAAAAAAAAAAAAAAGAGGTT
>QANZ01050028.1:77152-109106 GCA_003254925.1 Chamaecrista fasciculata | reverse complement strand
GGGGAGGCTTAAGCATACTTACTGGTTAGCCACCCCAAATTTTTAAAAAATGTGGTTGCTTCCAACAAGCAATGATAATTAGTCTCCTTTCAATTTACAGCTAATAACTGATTTAGAATATGTCTACATATCCACAACTCTATCATAATGATCACTGGCCTTCTTCAAATAAGTCCCTGCCTTCGCAAACCCTTTAGAATAAGCATCATCTCCAGAATGCTATCCACAAGGAATAAAGTAAGGGATGTCTTGCACCATGCTATCTCTATCAGCCATGATTGATTTGCAAGGTTGCTCCTATGACCAGAAAATATGATGACAACCTGAACCTGACTTGCAAGGTTTGACAACACAGCATAACCACAAGTATGCAGATTCCTAGAGGCAGGAAAAAATGCAATAAAGAAAAAGGCGAAAACAGATGAAATTCATGTCTTAATATTAACCATTATTATCTGCAGATTGAAATAGCGTAGAGACCATGGAAGAAAGGGAAGGAAACTGCACTAAGCAAAAAAGGAAAAGTAAAAAGTTTAAGAAATCTAGTTTCTGGATGAAAATTCCAATTTTACCTATTGTCTTTAAACTTATGACCAAAAGGATGACTGCACTTCAATCAGCCACTACTTCTTCAGAAAGTACATTCCATCTCTTAGTTCTAACTTCTCCTCGGAGACTAGTCCAGATAAAAAGCTTTGTAGTTGTTGGAGTGACTTGTCATAAGATGGATCAGCGACACAAAACATCTGCAGTGATAATCTATGTAATTAATCAAACTAGTCACACTATCACAGTCAAAACATTTATATGGGTCTCAAACGTTCCTACCTTGAGAGTATTGTGAATTCGATCTAATGCCATGCTTCCAAAGTTGGTGAGCATCCCCAAGATAAATTTCTTCCATAAAACAATGCAGGTTAGATAGTTTTACTTGCATGCATTGTATGCTAATATAATCACTTGTATAAAATCCTAAGATAGACTATGCATAGAGTATAGTCCAAAGCATCATACGTTAAAAATGTATTATCTTTGCAAAACTAGGAATGTAATGCTCTTCTCAAGACAATAATTAGTAATTTGCTTAAACTCCAAAGGACTGATTTTATTTACTCGACAAACTTCTATTTTTTCAATTGTTATTTTTATTGAATGGTTCTCCCTGCTGTGATGAATGAAAGAAGCCCTTTCAACCGTCTGAGGTCCAAAAAATTGTTAAATCCTAAGAGCATCCCCAGAAAATTAAATAACGTTCAGAATAAAGAATCTCAATTCTTGTTTAATTAATTAAACAAATAAAATAAAACCATAAGAATGAAATATCAGAATCATAATGTTGGTTTAAAACTCAACTACAAAACATTATCATTCAAACACGGTAACAATTATCTCACATACCTCATAGACAGTCATTTCCTTACGTAGTTGACTCTCCACTGAGGCCACGGATCTTTTTTCTTCCTCCTCATCGGCTCCTAGAAGCTCTTGGGAAGCGCTACTACTGCCCCCATTCTTACTCGTGTCAACCATGTTTTCAGCAAGGGTGTATAGATGGTCAGAAGAGTCTGGCCCAGGTGACTCTGCAATAACCCCCTGGATACATGGTCAGAAGAAAAGTTATTCCATTTTCACTACTAAACTTAGATTTCTATGGTAGCAAATTAGACAAATCACAGCTACAAAATTGCACTGTTGAACAGTTTTTCATAGATTTTGTATCTAGCTTGCAGTGGAAAATCAAGCAATTGAACACCCATGTCATTAGGCTTAGGGATCTGCAGGGTCTTGTATCAATTTCCCTCCACATGAAGTTAGGAAAAGTTGTATGCTTATCAAACCTACCTTGCTTATCCAGAAATTTATCCTCCGATTCAGTACATCAAAGGGTACTCCGATAGCAGCAGCAAGGTTTTTAGAAGTCCAACTGAAAATAAAGGATATAACACTAGTTCAAAAATAAAATAAAAGAATAAGCGTAGTAATGTAATAATGTATTATTAAGAATACCTCGTTTGGTCTTGAAATTGCATTATGATAGATGCGTGTACAGGAGCTACAGAGAATTGCATTTCCCTATCTTCAAACTGCAACTCCAGCTAAACCATTGAACAAGATGAAGTTAGAAATCTAGTAAGAGAAACGTATACAGGCAAAATGGTAGAGAGAGTACAAAAGTTCTCATAAGTTCAAATATTGCGCTAAACTAATAACCACAGACAACGAGTTTTAATGAATATTAAGCAACTTACCTTGACAGTCCCAAGGCTTTTCTTCCATTGTAGTTTACGGGGGGTTTTGATTTCATGAAATCTATCCGCATAATCAGAGAGCAGCTGATCAACAGCTCCAGGCAGTATAACAGGCTCATCCTGAAACTCTTCTCAGAAATATTAGAAACTGTTTGAAATCTAGTTTAATATAATTTATTATAAGGCAAGGACTCATATGTCATAATATTTTGTGCTTAGATTTTACATTTCAAGATTAGATAAATTAAAAAAAGCAGTACTAGCCTCTCGAATGCTCTAACAAGTTTGTCTTTTGGTTTAGGTTTCTTTCATCAGTGCTGTGCCACCACAGATATCACCTTCCCTAGCTATTGTCTGGTTAGGGAATATATATATATATATATATAGGGTCCCTTCATCATCACCATTATTCATAAAATACAGTAAAGATATTTTGCATTATCAACAATTTACATATGCAATCTTCTTTCAATTCGTCAATAATATATATATATATATATGTTAATTCTTCATAATGATGAAACTCTAAATCTTTGAATGACATCTGAGGAGAAAGCGGGGACAGGAAATGAAAACTTTTTAATATGATGAACAGTTAATCATTTACATTAAAAAAAGTAAACAATAAAAAATGAAATGTGCACTTAAAAAAAATAAAAAATAAAAATTGTTTTGTTTGTAAAATAAGTCATATGGCTGAACCATTATATATAAATAGTGCAAGCTGAGAACAGTTTTAGACTTCAAATTCAAATCATTCACTTTTTGTCTCAATATGTATATATTTAAAATCAACAAAGAAATTTTTCCAGCATACCTGTATTGGAGGCCAGAAATTAGAAGATATGATAGTAGCAGAAACTATATCCATGGATACCTCCTCATCTTCCTCGTCAGAACCTGAGGGTGCATCACCAAAATTTAGTTAGAAGAATTTTGAGACAAATAGTGGTAACTAGTAAACTTTGAATGTGGCAATATTAACAAACAAGGAACAATTTGATTTTTAGAAAGTACTTGTCTCAGATGGCTGACTTATGGTAGCTTTGATGTTGGTGTTAGTCCTTTTTGAGTCAATCAGATCATTGAGCATAATCTCACATTTCTGTAGGCTGCTCTCTCCAAATTGTATCTGTAGAAAGAAAGCAATAAACAAATGTCTTGAAACACTTACTAAAAAAAATAAATTAACAAACAATAATTAATATTATAAAAATTTTGACTTATTCAAATAACACAAGCAACATCAAATTAGACTTGTACCTTAAGGAGTTCCAGAGTGCGTATCTCTGAGTCAATATCGTAATCAGATTTGTTTAGAAGCTTTTCTGCAAGCATAGTTCGATATTCATTAACTAGTTGGTCTTTAGAACCAATTATGCCTACAATCATCCCAAGTATGTCAACCTTCCTCTGTTTCCTGCTACCCTTTAATGGATCTGCTTCCACAGGGTCAGGCTGCCAGCTAAAAGGGGAAAAATGATTAGAACATAACATTAATTCAGTAATATGGTAAGCTGAAAAGAAATACAAAGATATCCACAACCACAACAATGAGGAAAACTGAAAACAGAAACAAAGCCAACCACAATCCAAGACAGCTAATAATATACCGTGATGAATTGATCCATGATTGCCTGTCATCAGTATTGAAGTCATCATCTGCACCAACATTCTCTTGAATATCTTCATCTCTGTTCAACTCTTCAAGAAGGCTATCTCCAGGATTTCCAGATGCACTTGAATTTCCACTAGTGCCATCTGTAAGCATGGTAACTATACATTTTATGGTATCTTTCCGTCCTCTTAAGTAGTCCCTTATCGGCTCACCAACTGCCTCAAGAAAAACACCTGCTGGATCTATAGTCCTTAGGGCTTTAATAGTCGAAACATATTGATGCAAAATATCATTGGTTGATGCGCCTGCAGTAAGCAAACGATAACGTAACGCTGAAATAAATGACTCCACCAGCTTCGAATGTTGCCCAGTGTATTCAAGACACAATTTTAAGTCTTCGATTGCAGGAGAGCTTCAAATATCCACAAAGAACAAGGAAGATCAGTTCTCAGACAATTAAACATATACCATTGAGCTATAATAATAATAATAATGATGGACCTGGGGTGGTTAAAGCTTTTAATTCTGATAAAAGAGGAGAAATAGGGAAAGAGGGTACTTTTGGGCCTAACAAAAGTGGGCCAGCTTCGGTGGAGCCTAAGTTTTATCATAGGAGAAAGGAGAGACTAGAGAGGGCTGAATGGTACTGGAGAGAGAGAGAGAGAGAGAGAGAGAGAGAGAGAGAGAGAGAGAGAGAGAGAGAGAAGAATGGCCTAACGGTTTCTGACACAGTAGTGGAGGCAAGGGAAGGGACTGTGTAGTGCGTATGCCTTTTATATGGGAAGGGGGACTGTTTTGAGAAGGAGGGCAGAATTTGAGTAGGGAAATTGGGGGAGAGACTGGCCTCTCGAAAGTCCAGAATTATCTTACTGCTTTCTAGTGTGTTCTGGTTATTATTTTAGGTGTGTTGTTGCTTGAGGATTGTCTAGTTCATTATCTGTGTGTTGTAAGGGCTGCATCTTGTCTGTGATATATTGAATATTGAATATAGCCTACAGTTTGAGTGTTTATTGTTTACCATAGCCTCGCATCTATCTTAGTTCCTATCAAATAATAATAAAGATTCTTACGAAAGCTCACACCACTAGTGCTTATTGTTGGTATTTAAAGTTTATTTAACAGCAGATTAAAGTATTGAACTACATCAAGCAAGAGATAGAACACAAAGCTATTAGACATCCCATTGCTCAATCTTGCGGCCATAATACAGCATTAGGACATTGTATCAAAGCTTAACACATTTTTATAGTTTTCATCTATGGCTAGAACCTAAAACCACTAAATGATTAAAAGTCTAAAACGTTCAAGTGTTGACCCCATACTTCAATATACTGAGTCTAAGATGCAAACACAACAAAAGATGGGCAAATTTAAGAGTTTCATGCATAAAACATGGATATTACTTCTCTAGTCCTAGTAGGGAAACCCCAACAAAGCAGCAGAAAATTTTAATCAACAAAGTACCTCTCGGGATAATCAACAATTATCTCAAATAGTTTAGCGATTCTTAAATCTTGTAGCGTTTCATAAGCAAAATATTCCAGCCTTAACTTCCATCTAACAAGCCCTTCTGAGGGAGCATCAATTCCAGGACAGCATGCAGATGGCCGGGGTGCTAAAGGTGATTTAAGACCTGATGAAGTACTCTCGTAACTGACATAGTCACCGAGATAGACAAGAAGGGCATGCAAAAATTGAAGGGGCACAGCCTGCATAAAATGACTCCAGATATAAGGAGAATGAGTCAGCATTTAAAAGAGTTTATGTATATAAACAAACAGGCATGGTCATATAATAAATTTCATACAGAACAATATGAAGAAATTGCATAGTAAAGGCATCATTAGTGATTTATTCAATTACATCATGCAGGTGATGGAGATGAATTTAATGTATATCTTAAAGATGAAAATTTAAACAAGATTGAACAAGTAAAAGAATATTTGCAAGAAAATAAGAGTGAAACTTATAGGATGTGGCATAATTTTTGTTTAGGTTGATAATGCTTACTTAAATACGCATAATTGGATCATACAATCTATTCTACCACGAAATAATCTTTATTACTAGGTACACCAGGTCATTTGGGATGATGTAGAGTCTTGTTCCATTCAAATTAAGCCAAATGTATTACTAAACCAACGCAGAACTTAACTTAAAAATTACATCATCAGATTATAGTTTATTGGCAGTTATGTTTTACCTTTTGAACTAAGAGTGTAATTATTTAAACAATCATTTGACAGAGTTTGAATGTAACACAACAGCAAATCATCCCAATGACCTACTGTACGGTCTACCTGTTGCATAAGATAGCCTTTCCTCTTTTACAACACTGCAACTTTTTTTTTTGTAAAGACATCACTGCAAATTTTAAAAGCTAATGAAATGCCAATTGGGTGGAGGGAAGCACCATAAAACTAACTTAAAATGGCAATAACCATAGTCACAATTACAAATATAAACTGAGAGAGTTTTGATTGCATGTAATGTTTACAAATATTAATTGGAACACAAATAAGAGTAGTGAAAAGACAAAAGACAAAATACAAACTTAATTGGCTTAATGTCATAGTGACATAACATAGCTTCCAAAACAATAACGTAGTTTATTTTTTAATACCAGAAACCGCTTTGTTAATGTATACTATCTAGTTATAAGTGTAAGAAAAGGAGGACAAACTTACTTCAAGCAGCCACTCTGGGTTTTTCTCTTTATGGCCAAGTAATCTTGGAGTAACCATGTTATGCATTATAGAATTACAGTTGGCATAATCAAATACGGAAGTGTTTTGAAGTTCTATACAGAAGAAAGATACTCATAAAACAAACAGGCATTCCTTTATCCTTTATTGCGGACATGCATATCCTACAAGGCTACTATGCTGAATGCATTGAAAAGGAAAGCTTAAGCATCAACATGGAAAAAAAATAGTATAGTAAGTTTGCATAAGCTGAAAACATGAATTAAGACATTTACTCAAAGGAACAGGTACATTCACCGGCTAAGGTAATTCTGGAATCAAATATGCATACGTGCAAAAGATTTGGTGCATTTGAGGGGAGAAAAGACAAGAAAAGTAAATTGGACAAAAGGAGAAGCAAGTGGGGACATGTCTGAAATTGACAAGAGAACATATAACCATGATGTGTTAATTGAAAGGTAAAGAAGAATCAATATAGAGTATTATGAGTTCCAACTAGTTAAAATGAAAGAATGACAAGGCATATGCTGGAAATTACAGACTGTATATAGCCTATCACCTTCATTTTCCACAAGGAAGCACATTTTAGATATATATGAATGAACTTGTATGCTTTACAAACCTGTATCCAACTTTTAATTGACTGTAAAACAGAACTCCTAAACTCGTCACCAGCTAGATCATGTACTTTTGCCTGTCATTCGGACCAGAAAAAGATATTTAATGTCACCCATTGATTAAATCCACACAAAGACACATACCTAAGATTTTAAAAAAAAAAAACACAAAGGGCAAATAGTGCTTACTTTTAGAAGTAAGAAGATGGCTGAAGCATAAGCATCTTCAGCCATAGAAGTAAATCCAAGACTTCTAAGATCAAGAACAACCTTCCCTATGTTCTTCACCAATCTACTGTTTTCTGAGAATCTACTGTGGTTAAAGCAATCATCAACATCCATTGCACCAGCTTTAGTACAGACTTTTCCCTTTTCATCTAAATCCATGTCATCCTTATTCTGAGATGCATCACCGTTGAACTCTTCAGCCATGATTGTACTCAACTCCTCCAGTCTACTTTTAAAATACCAATGCAGTATCACTAATAACAGAAAAGGAAAATAAAATCAAGCATACAAGGCTAGATAAAAGTAAAAGAAAATTATAAGCTTATCAATAAATAAGGAACTAAAACAGATAGAAAATAAATTTTATGAAACAAGGATACTTCTAGAAGGTCAAAGGAGATATTGGGCCAAAACTGTTACATTGCATTACAAACTACTTCTCTGTGGGAGCTAATAACAGAAAAACCTCAAGGAAGTATTTGGCAAATGGCAGAAACTAAGATTGGTGGGAAAAGATACCACAAGTAAAGCAAGCAAGTACAAAACATTGTTTGCTCGTTGTCTCTATCAGTAAATATCCACAAGTTTTTTAAATAACCAATTCATTAAAAGACAACAATATTGAGGGGTAAAATGATGAACATAAGATAGCATCCGACTCTTGGCAAAATTGCATCTATTATCATCCAAGTTGAGCATGCATCCATTAATATATAATTTTAACTTCATTATCAAAATGGTATATTTATGATATTTGTAAAAACTTTTGTTTTTGTATGGATAATTAGTTAAGTCTTACATGGCCAGAGAATATATTTATCTTATGTGTAAAGGTCGTGCAAAACAAAAGTTATTTTCCCTAATCAGTCTACAGAAATAGAAAGGAAATTTACATCCTAATGATGAATTACTACTGTTATTAATTAGCAGATGCGTAGTCATTCTCTAATAATAGGAAATGACAAGTCCGAACTTGATAAGGATGGCAAATATTTAAACAATAGAAACAGTTTAGGTACCAGGAAAATGGCGAGGAAGCGAAGCCATAAGCACAGAGGAGACAATCAACTGATATTTTGAGGCAAGGTAATCTCTGTCAGCTTCGAAGTTATGCCTTTCCCCTGATATCTGATCCTTATAAGATTGTAAAGCATGGACCAACATGAATAAGCACTTCTCCTGATACTGTTTCTCCAAGGAGATTTCTTCCAAAGCGTTACACAAAACTCGCTGAATCTCATCCGCATCAATCTGTTTAAAACAGTCATACCATTAACACATTCAGCAGAACAATGTCTAAACAAAGCATAAAAAAATTGAAACATCCAGTAAGGTTTATAGGAACACACATCGATATCATAATTATCCTTCTTCAAATCCGCAAAATGACTGTAAGAATCAAAATGCATCCAAAATTTCGATGCTCCATTTCTTTCAAATGTTTCCTGCCACCAAATGAATTCAAAATTTCAAACTTCACATGAAAATCATCCAATGGAAGCAATAGATTATACAACATAAAGTCAAAAACCCGAGCTTTTGTACCTCAAGCACTTGGAGAAAGTGATCTCGAACCAGTGACTCCAACCCATGTTCGCAGAGGCCACGAACGTGAGCTACAAACTCCGAACCAACAGAGAGGTCGCCAGCACCGGCGATAAGGGTTTGCGTGACGGCACAGAAGCCATTGTAGCTGTCTACTATTGCATGTAATGAATCATCGGAGAGAGCATCCAAAACCCCTAAATTCCAGAAATGCGAGGTCGATTCCTCCATCAACAGCGATGACAAAGAAACGAAACGCTGTGTTGGTGTTGAAGCAAGAAAAGAGAGAAAATGGGAATTATCAATCGTGCGTCAAATTTGCCGCCAAATCACTAGCAGGCCTGGAAGAGGGAAGAATGGAGGAAGAAGGGTGTGAGAGTGATGAGTATAATTCCCTCTTCGTGCAAGCCAATATTAAAAATTAAAAATATTTAAAGATAGACAAAATTTCTTTAAATTTTATATTTTCGGATAAGAAATTATATAAATTTTTATGAGTGATTAAATATTATTTTTATTAAAATTTTTATGAACAAAATAATTTTTTTGTTACTATTAATTACAACAATAACTGATTTTGAATTTGAACTAATATAAAACATAATAACAATTATAATGTACAATATTTTAAAATAAAAATTTTATGAAATAAACTATTTATACAGAAATAAAAAATTTAAAAATATTTTATCACTTCTTTTGGTAGAATTATCACTTTTTAAAATTAAATGGCTAAATTACACTAAAACTTTTTGAATTTTAGGTTAAAAACAAAAAATTATTTATGAATTTCAAAACTTGACAAATAGATTTTTAAAATTTTTAACTTGGCTCATTTAATATCTATAAATTTTAAAATCAGACAAATAGACTCTCTTTTTTTATTAAGAAAAAGAAATTTTGTTCACTTGAAACTTTTAAATGACTTATTTTTTTAAAACTCAAGGATTCTCTTTACGAAAAAAAAACTTAAGAATTCTAAATAAAACTCATAATTCTTGAAGAATTTAAAATTAATGAATATTTTTTTACGCCTAACTTAAAATTCTGCGACTGTTAACACAATTTAATTTCTTAAAAATTTAGAGACGATTTAATACTCATAATGTTCAAATGTATAGAGGTTTGTTTTTTGGTAAAAAAATTGTAGAGTGGTTTTGTCTTTTGTGAATTGTGACTCTTTTTTTATAACAAACGAGGCCTAAATGGCTAACACAAGCAAAACACAAAAAATAAATTACAAATCCATGGGCACAACAAACCCACACTCATCTTCAAACAAAACTAAACCTAAAAAACTAGGTGGACAATGCCAAGAAATCCAATGCTCAGACATATTTATCCCAAAACCAGCTACATGGTCAACCACAGGATTTCCTTCTCTAAACACATGAATGACCCTAATCTGCCGATCTCTCTTCAACCAAGAACGAATTCCTATCAACAACCTCAAGGATCTCACCTCAGAACCAACACTAGCCACATTGATCAAATTAACGGCATTTAGGGAGAACACCCACTCCATTTAGCACGCCTTGCATTAGTATTTAACTTGTCATGAGCAACGATCCACAAAAAGAACTTAATACGCTCCAGCCCTTTCCAACTCCAAATAACTTTCCAGAAGGTATCTTTTTCGCCCAATTTAGTTCCCATGAAAGCCTGATAACAGGACTTAACAGAAAAGCTCCCATCCCGGCTCTCCAGCCATTTAACATGATCCCCCATATTCTCCACATGAGGGTAAACACCATGCCACCAATCAAAGATATCATTAGGAATCACATCCCTTACCTCCATCATATTGCAACTACCATCCTCCCTCACCATATCAGCTATCCTCGCATCTACATTTAAAATTAACCTCTGGTCATTCACGAAGCTACATAAAGGAGGCAAATCCCCCAACCATCTATCCTTCCAAAAGGACACTCTTCTGCCATCACCAATTTCCCAGCCACACCAACACTCCATTTTACTCCATATACTCACTAAATCACTCCAGAGATGGGAGCAATTAGATCCCTTGGAGACACTAAAATCAAATTGAGCCCCTTTATTATAGCTATGCTTCAAGACCTCCACCCATAACCCCTGTTCACCTGAAAAAATTCTCCAAATAAGCTTGGCAAGACAAGCTTCATTCATACAATTCAAGTTTCTAACACCGACACCCCCACACTCCTTTGGTTTCACCATAGATATCCACCCAATAGGATGGTACTTCCTTTCATCAAACTCATGGCCCCAAATAAAAGCTCTCTCAATCTCACCAAGAATAGAAGCAGGAATTTTGGTGGCCATCATAGGATAGACAGGAAGAGAGCTTATCACAGACTTCACTAAATTAGTTCTTCCAGCCACACTGAAGCATCTTCTCTTCCAACCCGACAATCTCCTTTTCACTCTGTCAAGAACAAAGCCATAGTTCTTAATTTTAGATTTATCCTGAATTAGAGGAATTCCCAAATAGTTACCCATATCAACTCTCTCAGCAATATTAAGAACACCAAAAATGTTATCTCTTACCTCCTGCACAACATTAGGAGAAAAGAAAATTCCAGACTTAGCCTCACTAACCTTCTGGCCATAAATTCAGCAAAATAAATCAAGACAGCTCTTCATTACAGTAGCTTGATTACCAGTAGCTTCTCCAAATAAAATGAGGTCATCAACATACATAAGATGAGAGATATCAGGTCCCCTTCTGCCAATTCTGATAGTCTTCCAAACCCCTTGTTGAAGGGTCTTCATAATCACATGAGAAAGCTTCTCCATACCCAAAACAAAAAAGTAGGGAGAGAGAGGGTCTCTCCGCCTAATCCCCCGAGTAGGAAGAAAATCATCAGTGAAAAAAGTCATTCCAAATGATGTTAGTAGAAACAGAAGCCACACACTGCATCACAATTCTTCTAAAATCCTCCGGTCACCCACATTCCTCAATAACCTTCTCCGAAAAACTCCATTTCATTTTATCATACATCTTCTCAAGGTCTATCTTCACAGCAAACAACCCCCTTTTACTTTTGAGCCTTTTAAAATTGTGAAATATATCCTTCGCCACCACGATATTGATATTAGCCTTTTAGTATATATGTATACACCAAATTATTGAATAAATATATTTGAACTTTTAGAATCACCATCTGGCTAGGTGATTAGAAAATCACTTGTTAAATTAAAAGCTTGGCCAGAAATGGTGGAAGCTACTTTTTATATATAAATATGTTATGTAATTTTGTTTGGAAATTGAGATTTGTGAACGAATTAAAATTTATTTATATAAGTTAAAATATAAGCAAGAAGACCAACCAATTGGCGGCGGTAATAATCCTATAAAAAAGATAACACAAATCCAAATATCCAGAAACTTAGAACTAAACTTATTAGAACTATTTTACAAACAAGTAGCAAGATATTGTGGGGTAATTTTTTTTTCAGCAAAATAAAACTGTGACTCTAAATGGACTTTAGCTAGGTGATGAGCAACCAAATTGCAACTACCCTTAACATGTTTGATTGAGAAAGATAAGAGCTGGCTACCAATTGAGGCATTATCCCTATTAATGGTATTGACTATTGAGGCTGATCAAACTCTTTTTAGGCCACTATTATTCTTATTATTATTATTAAATGATAATCTGAACGATACAAGTAAATCAAGTGATTTATAAATTGGTACTGAAAATAGACAACTTGGGTCTTTTGAGTTTGAGCTGGACTTTTGGCTCCAACTTCTATCTCATAGCTTTGTTTGTCCGTGCATTTTTTTCAAATGATTTTTTTTTTAATTTTAACCTATTTTTTTTTATTTTGTTTTTTACAGCTGATTTCACTTTATTAGCCCAACCATCCTCTTTGCCATGTGACCTAGCCCCTACTTGCGCAAAGGCAATGAGACCTGCTTAATTCTATTGTTAAAATTTTAATTTTAGTTTTTTAAAAAAAAATCAAAAGCATCGCTTAAAAAATAAAAAGTTGTTGTTGTTTTAAAAGTTTAAAAAAAAAATTTATCTGCTTTGCAATATTTTAATAACCGAATTGGTAATTAAATCAATTAAACGTTCGGGTTATTATGTCACTCAATACTTCAATTAGTTAAATTAAAATTTTAGCAATGAAAATAGAATTCTATAAATGAAAATAGAAAATGAAAAACATAAAATGTTTCCTTAGGGCTTGATTGGTTTAAGGAAACATTTTATATTTTTCAAAATTTTCACCTATTTGTCCTAACGTCTGAATGTGATCATATTTTTTCATTTCAAGTTCAAACTACAACAAATATCAAGCTACATGTTTTTTATGAGTTTTTTCGTTCTTTTTTTGATTGGGACTGTCAGTAAATAAATTCAAATTCAAATTAAACTCTAAAAATGGATTGTTTGTTTCTTAGCTAAACGAACAAAGTTTATTATATCTTTCTCATTTCAAATATGTTACGATGAGCTTAAAATTACAAATTATTATTGATGAATCATTTTTTAATTGATATTATTAATAAATAAAATTAAATCTTGACACACCTAAAGTTTTATCAAAACAATACATATCTCGAAGTTACAGATTTTAGTGTTAGACTAAACTTTTAGAAATACTATTATAATATTACATTAGAAAAAAGTTATCTTACCTTTTTAACATTTTATATAAATATAATATATATATATATAATAAAAATAATAATGCATACCGTATATGTATTTATATGAATTTGGTACCACTCTCTTTATACTTGGTCCTGAACTCAGAGGCCAGTGAATAAATTTAAAAATACCTATAGAATATGAAGATTCTCTTTCTTTTTTTCCTTTTTGTTCAGGAAAATATGAAGATTCTCATCATCCTTAAAAATGATTTTGAACTCTCTCAATCAACGTGGGCCTTTTTGGTCCCAAATAATAATCTAAGTGGGCCTTTTGGCCTATGATGTCTCCATAATTTTTATATATTTGTTTTAACTCTTTCTTTTAAAAAGTATTAAACCCTATTACAAAAAAGTTGAATGATGCGTAAAATCATTCAAAAACCTCAAATTTGATCCTAAGAAGAATAATCGGCAAATATTATTAAATTAAAAAAATTAAATAAATGCACAACTAATCTTATATAAAAAATATTCATAGATATTTTTATAAAAAAATATGCAAAACATTTAGTGTATAAAAAAAATAAAACATTTATCATTATATTTCATGTATATCAAAAAAAGTAGTTTTTTTCACAAATGTAGATGACATATAAACTTCTTTATATATTTGATATTAGATCGAAAGTTTTTCGGCATAGATATTTAGGTCTGACTTGATATAATGTTAGAATAAATATTTCACAAATAAAGAGTAAATCAGACTTAGATCTAGAGAAAATTATTGCCAAACTTGGGAGACTAAAAATATATCTAATTTATTCAAATTTGGAAAACAAAAAATGAAAATAGAGAAAAATTGCAAGTACTTCTCTCGTGCAACTATTTTAAAAAAAAATCGCAGAAAGAAGGAATTGTTTTGAAAATTTTTTGAAATTTTTTTTGAAGNAAAAAAAAAAACATTCAGTTTAATGATTCAAATGTCAACACTTTCATGGTTTTAATATTATTGGATCATTATCACATCACTTTTACATGAATATAATAAGTTATATCATAAATCGACCCTTTAATTTTTCTTGCGCATCCAAAGTAATAACATGATTTCTTATAAGAATGTGGTATTTTTAGCAAATTCTATCTCTTATTCTTATTCTTATACATTATATTTGCAGTTTCTATATGGTGTTACTGTTTTAAATTAAAAAGTTAATAAATTTTGCTGTAATCAATAATAAACCAAATGTAAAACATCAAAGTTCTTGACTTCTTGGTATATCATGAATGGATGAAGAGGGTGAAGATTAAAGACATCAAGTGATAAAACTAAAGCATTTATCAAGACAGACTCGTCGCTATCTGTCAGTTAGGTTTATTTAAAGCTATTTTCCCGAATAATATCAGAATGTGGAACCCTACTCCCAAAGAATTTATTATAGTGACGTATTTAATTAAATTTGTGAATAATCAATTTTTATATGCAATCATTTGAATATTTTTAATCAAAGTTATCAAAGTTATTTTATAGTCAAATATATTAAAGGAATCTAAAACCTCTCCTTCGTGAGAGAAAACCCTCTCCGCCGTGAGAATTTTTCTGAGTGAAACTTTGAGTCGTCATTGTCTCAGCGGTGGCGGCCCTCCCTCTGGTTATAGAGTTTTGTGGCGATGACGTTCTGGATCAGGGCTTCCATGACGGCGTTATGTGGCGGAAAATTTGGACTGGGCATTCCACGGCGGCTTCGAGCTTCCACAACGGCTTCTTGGTTTGGTCCTGATTTTTTGGTGTTCTTCCATGACGTCGTTTCGTTTTATTATCTTATTATTGTTGCTTTGAGTCTGTTTATGTCTTTTTTAAAACAACCATTGGGATTGCCTGTTGTCCTGTTTGGAAGGGTCTGTCTCTTTTAGATGACTTTATTTATGTTTCTTGTTTTTTAGATGGTTGTAGCTTTAGTTGGATCCCTAGATCCGCTAACTTAGCAGTTGATTATCTTGCCAATTTGTCTAAAACGAGGATGAGTCCTCTTTGATGGGTTGTAAACCCCCCACCTTCGTCAGTTGATATCCAGTCTAGTATTGTTGTTTATGCTAGGGAGAGATTGACTATTTTTACTTTGTTTTCGCTTGTATTATATTTGGTTTTGTCTTGTTTTTGAATGAATTATGTTTCAGGAAAAAAATAATTATTCTATTAAAAAAAATTTAATATTAATTTATATTCAAAATTTGTTTTCTCGGAAAAAAAAATTATTTAGATTAATTTTGCTAAATCAAGTGGTTATTAAAATAGACATATTTTTGGAGAAAACTTTGATCAAACAAGATTAATTTGAAAAGAAATGCAAATTGAAAAAATTGTCTGGTAAATAATTTAGTTGGGAATTTTTTTTAAGAAATGATAATTTTTTTTTCAGGAGTATTTTATAATTTTATTATAAAGTTGCGTGACTGCCTAAAAAAACATTTATGATACTTCAATAAACATTTATTTAGTTATTATTGCGGATGTCTACAAAAATAAAGCAGTTCTGATTTGTTACCAATTGAGGAACCAATATAGCCAAAGGATAAATGTGTCTATGCAGATGTTGGTTGGCGTAAATCATATGGTCACCTAACCACCGTAATTCCTAATCATATGTAATTTTATTAAAAACAAAGAATTTTTTTCAAATATAAAGAAATATTTTTTTGTTATTTGATGAAGATTGTGTATATTTTTTTATTTTCGAAGTGTATGGACTATAGAGTTAATGATTGAAGAAACTCCTAAAAGTATACATTTTTTGGTCCTTAGAAATTTTTTCTGCCTTTTTGAATGTAATTTGCATCTTTATAGTAATTAATTTAATCATCAATTAACCATGATCAACTATATTTCTTCATATAATATATATATATATAATATAACCTACTTATAAATTAATATTAAAATGTTTGATTATAAAGAATTATAGATAATAATGACTAAATCTGGATAGTAAATAATTTGGCCAAATGATAAGGCATCCGCGTGATTGTGGTGCTGCATTGTAAGGACCTTTTTAGAATTGTTGAGATTATTCTTATAATTGATTTTTAAAATTTTAATTTTTTTTTAAATTGAATGAAGAATTGTAAATATAAGTAATTTAAAACCAAAAATTGTTTGAGGAGATAGAACGCAACATATTTTATTGGACTTGTTTTTTATTGGTGATCATCTTCTCAAGGTGATAAAGAAGTTGAATAAATTTGTTCGAGCAACAATTAATTAGATTTATTCACTAAGACATTATTAACCACACATTTTTTTGAAAAGTTGGTGCATAGAATTGGAATGTGATGACTAAAGTTGTTTAGTGATACAATCATCACATAGTCTAAACACATTGCATTTTTTTTCTTTGTTAAAGTTTTGTCCCACTAGGTTTTCTTAACAAATGTTTTTAACGAGACAACTTATAATAGAAGTATAATTATAATGATGTACTATTTTTTCTTAACTAGGTTTTTGTCCCATAGGATTTTTCCTAGTAAATTTTTAATCAGACACATTTTTTTTTTGTTAATGGACATCCAAATGAGAGTGTTATAAAATAATTTTTTGGTTGATGTCCTTAACACTCTCAAAATCTCAAATTAATGACAATCTCATAACCCCTGTAAAATAATACTATTGAATAGAAATGATATATCATAATTAATTCTTCTAATTCATAGTTATAGGTTACCCTATATAACCCTATAAATAGAGAGTGTGTACTTGCATCAAGTGAATAATCATTTTTCTTTTCTCATATTGTCTTTATTCTTACACTTCTCCATCTCTTACCTATTTTATATATTATTTTTATAACATTAACATATATAAAAAGTTGTACAAAAGATCAAGATAAAAATAAGATGTTTGTTTTTAATAGACAGTGCTACGTTTCAGAGTGTCACCTGTTTCAACAATCAAGAAGCCATCAAAACATTCAAGTGATGCTAGATCTACTCGTTATACACTTAATAATCCCATACTTCATTATAATTTAATTGGTAAATTTTAATATCACAAAACTTTCAAATATTTCTCAGACCATGCATGTCACAAATATTAGCTCAATGTAATAACCGACAAATATTGTTGGAAGCTCGAGTTTCTAAACTCGCCATCCTCTATCACTATCTCGCTTTTAATTTGATATATCAAAAAAAGGAAAGATGCCGTCCCCAGCAAGTCAGTCTGACTTTATTTTAATTATGAACCAATAATTAACTCCATATTTTTACTTCATTAAAAAAATTATATTTTTACAATTAAGATGCTATTTCTCTTTTAAGATTAATCATGGTAAAAATATATTTAATATTTTTAATTGTAATTGATTATACATAATTTTTTTTAGAGAAACTTTATTTAAGTCTTTCTCTGTCAATATATGTGATTTTAAGGTTTTGATATGAAGAGTTAAAATATTTAAGAACTCAATTTTTTTTTGGAATCTCTGGCCTCTCCATTATCATTTATCACATTTGTCTTTATAGAAGAAAAAGAACAATTCCAAAGGATACATAGATTTTTTTTTAATCATGAGTATTTTTAACCTATTTGAAACGAGAATTAATCTTATTCGGATAGGAGAGAATAGTCAAAACCTTTTTAACAATATCAAGTCCAAGGTTTGAATATAGGCCTCTCAACCTGGGGTACAATTAATTATTTATCACTGCACCAAACATTTATTGGTGAATATATAGATTATATTTAACCAATACAAGGTCAGTTTTAGTTGTACTTTCAAATTTTTTTTGGATCAATTGTACTCCTAATGTTTCATATTTGAGTTAATTATACCTCCAATATTTCACATTTCAATCAATTGTATCTCCAATGTTCCACATTTAAGTCAATTGTATCCAAAATTGGGAGTATAATTGTAAAAAAAAAATGCAAATATAATTAACCCAAAAAACCTTAGAAGTATAATTGAAACTTACCCTATACCTTGAGGGTACAAAGAAGACTTTTGTCAGTTTTAAAATTATATAAAATTTTAGTAATTTCACATAACTGAACATACAAATATATTTTAAAATCTTAAACTAATAAAACCATAAAAGAATTATTTTATCTTAACTTAAAATAATAATTACTGAAAAGTAATATTTTATTTAACTATCTTTTTTATTTTTTGCATTAACAAAAGATATATATATATATATCTTAATAATATATAATTTTGAAGTTAACAATAAAAATCTCAGAGTCGTGCAATAAAAAAATATAGAAATAAGTGGTACTGGTAGAAACAAAATTAAATTATTTGTATGGAGATAATAATATTAGACATTTGTTAATTTTTTTAAAAAATGTTATTGTAATTTGATTATAGGGTAAATTACACTCTGGTACCCTGTTCTATGGACCGATTTCACTTTGGTACCATATTTTTTTAAAATTGATACTTTTGGTACTCTGTTCTTTGCACTGTTAACACTTTAGTACCATAACAAAGATAGAACATGACAACAAATCGTGAAAAAACAGGGTACCAAAGTAAAATCAGTCCATAGAACATGGTACCAAATTGTTAACGAGACAAAGAACATGATACCAAAATGTCACTTTTGAAATAACAGGGTATCAAAGTGTTATTGGTTCAAAAAACATGGTACCAAAGTAAAATATATCCATAAAACAGGATAACATAATGTAATTCAAGATATTTTGTTTTAAAATAAAATTTTGAAAACGGATATTCATTCGGAGCCCACTGATACATCCAGTGTGGTAGTTCGTGAGTCAGCTGACACTGTGGACATTTCTTCATCTGAATCAAGGGCTAATGTGGCTGAGACTGAAGGACCCTCCCGTGCAAAGCTTGTGGTTTGTGCACCTGTCTGGACCAATGATTATCGAATGGGGTGAATTGCATAACGGCATTGCAGAGAATAAAAGTTGTTAGAGTCTGTACCTTTTTGTTATGCTTTTGTCTTTTTGTGCACCTTTATAGCGTGGGTTCATGTAGGGAATAGGGTAAGTTGAATATTGTTATTGTGTTGAGGAGTTTTTTCCTAACTCGAATAGAAATTTCATCAGTACCGATTCTTCAGGAATTTGCTATTGATTTATCCATCTCTGTTCTTCTTTTTATCTTTTGATTATAGAACGTACCATTTTGGTGCTTTCATTGTCATTCATGGTGGACGTTGTACTGAAGCTCAAGGATCTTGCGGCCAATTTCTTCCATTATCGGGATGCTTCTGAGAAACGTTTCGACCAGTTTGAAACGACGCTCGCTGCTCTGACTAAATCCATTGATTCCCTTAATGCTCATTTCGTTCCGCTACAGTCTCCAGTGCTGACAGCTACTCCGGCGACGACGTGCATTACTCCAAATGCTGCTCCGGTGACTTCGACATATCAACCGTTTCATACTCGTTCGGTGAAGTTGGAGTTTCCCACTTTTGACGGCACAGAACCCCTGTATTGGCTGTTTCGGGCAGAGCAATTTTTTACCTATTATGATACCCCCGATGACCAACGTCTCATCATAGCTTCTGTTCACATGGTTGGTTGGGTTGTCGCTTGGTTTCAATCGTTGCAGAAAAATCATTTACTTCCGTCGTGGGCTGCTCTCTCCAAAGCTATTGAATCTCAGTTTGGTCCGTCGCGTTTTGACAGTCCCAGAGCTCGATTGTTCAAATTAGCTCAGACTTCCACGGTGACCGCTTTTTACACTGAATTTCTGGTGTTGGTGAACAGAGTTGAGGGTCTGACTGACGATGCCGTTGTTGATTGCTTTATCAGTGGTCTCAAACCATCATTGCGCCGAGATGTTTTAGCTCACTCTCCTATTACTCTGATTTGTGCAGCAGAGTTAGCCAAACTCTTCGACGATTCCAATTCTCCGATGCCATTTGGGTCGCGCTCGGTGAATCGTTCTTGGTCCCATTCTTCCCCGTCGACGAAACCCCCTGGTTTAGTTTCACGTTCGATCTCCGCGGGTTCTCTACCCTTTTCGTCTACTGGTGTCTCCGCATTTGTTCCCGATGGTTCTACGACATCGGCGACATCGCTCCCTGCGTTCAAACGACTCTCAGCGGCCGAATTGCGTGCTAAGAGGGAGAAGGGTCTCTGTTATTATTGCGATGACAAATATTCAGCGTCTCATAGATGTCAACCTACGTTTTGTTTATTGCTTGGGCCGGATGAAATTTTGGAAGTCACTCAAGGTCATGTTTTTTATGTGGATGATGGAGATCCATCGGCTAAACCCACTCTAGAATTGTCTGCTCTAACTCCGGAAATTAGCTTACATGCCTTGGAAGGGGATTTCAATCCCAGAACGCTGCGTTTAACAAGTTTTTACAAGCATGAATCGCTGAAGCTATTGATAGACAGCGGTAGCACACTTAATTTTATTAAAGGATCTGTTGCTCGACGCTTGAAGTTGCCTTTGACCCCTGTTTCTCCATTTCGCGTGTTGACCGGAAATGGTTCCGCCCTTCCTTGTTCTCATAAGTGTGCACGAGTTGCTTTCACCATTCAGGACATTCGTATAGTTGCTGACTTTTTTGTGCTTGAGATTTCTGGCATGGATATGGTTTTAGGGGTACAATGGTTAGCTCAATTGGGCAATTTGGTGACTAACTACAGTACTTTGACTATGTCTTTTTTCTATAACAATCAACAAGTTACTCTCCAGGGGAATTCCAATATTGAGGTCGCACCTTTACCTTGTAAAGATTTTTGTAAACTTCTGGATTCTAGTGCTGCTGTGGGCTTGTATAGCTTACATCAAGTTAGCGAACAATCAGACTCGACTCAGGATGCTATCCCTTCTCTACTGCAACCAGTGTTGGCTAAGTTTCACACCGTTTTTCAGGAGCCCACTTCCTTGCCCCCGCGACGTGCAATTGATCATCAGATTAATCTCTTACCGGATGTCAAATCGGTGAATGTCCGACCCTATCGCTATCCCCATTTCCAGAAAACTGAAATGGAGAAGTTGGTGGCAGAGATGCAATCTGCCGGTGTCATTCGAGACAGTCAAAGCGCCTTCTCTTCCCCGGTTTTGCTCGTCAAAAAGAAAGATGGGACGTGGCGTTTTTGCGTAGATTATCGGTCATTGAACGATGTCACCGTTAAGGATCGTTTCCCGATTCCGACAATTGACGAAATTCTTGATGAATTATTTGGTGCCGCCTATTTCTCCAAGTTGGACTTACGCTCCAGATATCATCAAATTCGTATGCGGGAGGAAGACATCCACAAAACAGCCTTCCGTACACATATGGGACACTATGAGTTCATGGTGATGCCGTTTGGTTTAACCAACGCCCCATCAACGTTTCAAGCCACCATGAATAAATTGTTTCAGCCGCACCTCCGTAAATTCGTTGCCGTCTTCTTCGATGATATCTTAGTGTACAGTGCTACCATGGATGACCATCAGCGGCATTTGACTATAGTTCTACAGCTCCTCTAGGATCATTCATTTTTTGTCAAAATGTCAAAGTGCTCCTTCGGTAAAACAACTGTTGATTATTTGGGGCATTTGGTGAGTCAAGATGGCGTGAGAGTGGACCCGCATAAAATCTCAGCAATCACAGATTGGCCATCACCTACAACTTTGAAGCAACTTCGGGGATTTTTAGGACTCACGGTTTTTATCGACGGTTTGTGAAGGGGTATGCTTCCATTGCACATGCACTGACGGAGCTCTTAAAAAAGGGGAAATTTGTTTGGACTTCAACGGCACAAGCTGCTTTTGAGGAATTGAAGCGCCACATGGTTCGCACCCCTATTTTGGCGTTACCCAATTTTGGTGAACCCTTTGATGTTGAAACAGATGCTTCAGGCTTTGGCATCGGCGCTGTGTTGTCTCAACAGCGCCATCCAATAGCATTCTTTAGTAAGAAACTTTCTCACACGCTTTCCATGGCTTCCGCTTTTGTTTGCGAACTGTTTGCAATCACTCAAGCGGTGCGAAAGTGGCGACATTACCTCTTGGGTCGCAAGTTTTTTATTCATACTGATCATTGAAGCTTGCGGGAGCTCATGCATCAAGTCGTGCAAACGACGGAACAACAATTCTATTTGGTGAAACTTATGGGCTTTCAGTATGAAATCGTTTACCGAACCGGCACCCCTAACATTGTTGGTGATGCTCTGTCCCAACAGGGAGAACCTTCAAACATGAATAATAGTGAATGTCAGTTTTTTGCAATTACCACAACCCAATCCACAGTGATGGATCTCTTACGGCATGCAAATGAGAGGTTCACAGCTAGAGTGGTTGCTGAACAATTTGTAGCTATTGTAGTCAAGCTTCATGGTTTCCCTCGGCACATCGTTTCAGATCGAGACCCTATATTTTTCAGTGCGTTTTGGAAGGGAATTATGAACCATAGTGGGACTAAATTGCACTACAGTTCAGCGTATCACCCGCAAAGTGATGGTCAGACCGAGGTAGTGAATCGGTGCCTTGAGCAATACCTCCGTGCATTCACTTTCGATCAACCCACTAAATGGTCTGAGTTCATTCCGATGGTAGAGTTTTGGTATAACTCCAATTTCCATTCTTCAGCGCAAATGACTCTGTTTCAAGCTCTATACGGATTTAATCCCACCACTTTTCCAACTTATGTTAGTGGTACTTCATCTGTGGAGTCGGTGGAGGCCCTGCTGAGTCATCGAGAAGAAATTCGTGCCCAACTCCGTGTTAATTTGGAGCGAGCGCAGCAACAGATGAAGAAACTAGCAGATGCCAAGCGCCTGGATAAGCAATTCGATGTTGGAGATCTTGTACTCGTCAAACTTCATCATTATCGGCAATCATCCGTCGCACACCGTTTGAATTTCAAACTCAGCAAACGCTACTTTGGTCCATTCCCGGTTGAAACTCGTATTGGATTAGTGGCGTACCGGCTTACCTTGCCTGCTGACAGCCGCATCCATCTCGTCTTCCACGTCTCTCCGCTTAAGAAGTTTCATGGAGCTCTGCCATGAGCACCGCCATCAGTTCCGGCAATTACTACTGCCGACTTCCCAATTCCTGCGACCATCATTGATAAACGACTGGGACTGACCGCAGATGATTTTCAAGTACTTGTAGAGTGGGAAGGATGTTCCCGTGATGATGCTTCCTGGGAGTCTTGGAAGACACTCACAGAGCTTTTTCCAACTATGGACCTTGAGGACAAGGTCGTTGTCCAAGGGGAAGGTAATGATACATCCAGCGTGGCAGTTCGTGAGTCAGCTGACACTATGGACATTTCTTCATCTGAATCAAGGGCTGATGTGGCTGAGACTGAAGGACCCTCCTGTGCAAAGCGTGTGGTTTGTGCACTTGTCTGGACCAATGATTATCGAATGGGGTGAATTGCATAACGACATTGCAGAGAATAAAAGTTGTTAGAGTCTGTACCTTTTTGTTATGCTTTTGTCTTTTTGTGCACCTTTATAGCGTGGGTTCATGTAGGGAATAGGGTAAGCTGAATATTGTTATTGTGTTGAGGAGTTTTTTCCTAACTCGAATAGGAATTTCATCAGTACCGATTCTTCAGGAATTTGCTACTGATTTATCCATCTCTGTTCTTCTTTTTATCTTTTGATTATAGAACGTACCACCCACCCGCGACGAAATGTAAGAAATAGTTTAACATAATTTGTTTAATACAACTGCGTGCCTATGTTTGTTAATTTTGTTTTGTCATCTGTACCTCCAATAACTCTAACTAAAATTTAAAAAGTAGCAAAGATAATTAAATAATAAAAATTTCAAGAAGTATAATATGTATGTATATTTAAGTGATTCTAATATATCATAGATATACGCTCTCCTGCATCAAAGTATTTTCATTTGACACGCTTAGCTTATTTTTTTCTAATAAAGTAAGAAAATTATATTAGAAAAATAATATAATTAATAGTTATCAATTTATGGGATTGGATTCTCTAGAGTTCCTTTACCATACATTTCTTGTGAAGTTGGAGAGAGAAAGGAAGATGAAGAGAGAGAAAATGTGAGTCCCATAAAATAATCATATATAAGACTTACATTTTTTCTCTTTTTTTTTTTCTTTTTTCTCTCAAACTTCAAAAGAAATACATGGTGAAAGAACTTTAGAAGATCTATTTCGTCAATTCATTGAGTATAACGTAAACAAGATCATTCTGCAGAGAAAAACATGTCGGCCGAATTTGAAATTCTTATATGCATGTTCTACGGGTGAATTTGTGTGCGATGTGTTGTTTCATTACTATTAAATTAATAAAGATAAAAACGACACGGAAACAAGCACTTACATATATATGATAATAGGATATATGATCAAGGACCTTCTTTAATCACATTAGGGTAGATCATGTATTTTTGTTGGGATAAATTTTGTTTAAGGACTGATTGGTAATTTATCGTATTTGTATTTATGTGTTTTGATAAATTACAAAAATTCTCAAATTAATAATTTAAATTATATATTTGGTTATGAGAATGATCTAGAGTGAAATTTGAATGATTATGTGTTGTCTAGAGTAAAATCAGAATGATTATATGTTAATCCATCTAAATAAGGAAAGAAATCTCAGAGTTATTCCTGTTCCTTAATTTCCGGTCTGATTAAAGGAACTGTTTAGGAAAGATTCTATTTTGTGAGCTAATCATTAATTCTTAATCTAATCAAGCGTTGATCTTGTGTTATATCATTAACTTCGTGTTATAAACATTGAGAAACTTATGAGCTAACCGTTGAAGCTTTTATTAGTTGCTAAATCTAAATTAGGAAATTGTTTCTAATTTATTTCCTGTCTGCAGGCCAGGAACTCGTATAAGGAAAGATTTTAAGTCTTTGCCTATTTGACCTTGCTGATCAATGCTCAACGACTATAATTCATAAATACCATATGAGCAATCATGGAATGCTGTCAAGACGTTGAAGAAGGCTAAGGCAAATTGAATTTCATGGAGATTACACTGTTCCTAGCATTCAAATCTGGAAAACATTCTTTATGGAGCTGCTGAAGCTGCTCAAGTATAAATAGCTGAAGAATTCGAAAGTTCAAGCTGCTAAGTGTTGCTGCTAGTGTGTTGAAAGAATATTATCAAGGTTCTTAGTGCTATCTCTTTGTGAGAAATCCTTTGTGGAGTATTTGAGTCTTAGTGACACTCACTTTGTGTGAAACATTCTCTTTGTGAGAGACCCAATTTCTTTCATCTCATACCTTCTGATTCGTTCGTATACCTCCTAGTGGTAATAGGTTGCCTACCCTCGGTTGTTGTGAAACCCAAAGTGGTGATCGTGAGTGGTTGCACTGTAAGAGGAGTTGTTGTGAGGAACCATGTTGTTACCTGTGAGGAAGTTGTGGTTTGGGGAAACTGTAAAAGAGAGACTTGTGAAACCTTAGGGTGATCCGTGAGTGGTTGTCTTCTAAAGTGTACTTTTGGTTAGTTTTGCCCTATAAAATCTCTTACTTTGTGTTTGGGGACTGGACGTAGGCTTAGGAGAAAGTCCTTTGATGAGGATTAATATCTTATTCTGAACCAGTATAAATTGGCTGTGTTATTCTTCCTTCCTTTAACTCTTTTATATTCCGCATTTATCTTTTACAAGTTAAGGAACTGTTTTGAGGAATTTATCTTAAGATGAACTGTTTTAAGGAACTATTTTAAAACTTGTTTTTATCTTAGAAAAAGTTTTAATTTCCAATTCACCCTCCCTCTTGGTATATTATTTCTTGTGCATTATGACTAACAACTTCTTTTAGGGCGTCTACCCCAATAAAACAATGAACAACATCACTGTATTGTTCCTTGTTTTATTTGGAAATCACTCATATTATTGTGGGAACAGATTCTTCTCTTACGGTTAATCTACTAACTGATTTAAACTTGTCTTCTCATCACCTTTTTTCTCTCCAATACATAATTGCAGATGCTGCCTTCAACTATTTGAGGAAACAAATATTCATCACATCTATAGAGAAGCTAATCAACTGGCTGATCTCTTGGTAAATTGGGGACGTGAATCCAAGTGTCCCAAGACTATCTTTCCTTCCATGCCTAATTTTATTTCCTTATCTTGTCTTTATGACTTTATGCATTTTCCTTTTCCTAGGACTTGTAATCTTTATCTTGTCTTTTTTTTTTTTTTTTGGTGAAACAGACGATGGGCTAGCCCACAAACGAAAAGAAAAGCAAAAAAAAGAAAAAACGCAAAACCCCCCACATCCAGGAGGCAAGACGACTCAATCAAACAACCCTAGGCAAACTAGCAGACGCAGCATCATGGAGAAGAAGGAGGCTCATCCCCCGCGGCGGCTGCAGGTAGCGAACAACATCACCAGCACCACCATCATCCCGACCCATTCTAGCAAGGAAATCGGCACAGGTATTAGCTTCTCGCCACTTATGCTTCAAAAACCATCTCCTAAAGTTTCTTAGGGAATCATGAATTCTTCGAACTATCATGTCTATCTCAGCTCCAAGCGGCTTACGATCGTTGACGGCGTCGACCATAAGCAGGGAATCACACTCAATTTCCAAGTCTTGAATTCCGGCTTCCCTTGCACAGCGAATCCCCTCAAGCAATCCCCAACATTCAGCCTTCAAAACAGAGCAATTCCCCAGGTATTTCGAAAACCCTAGGATCCAAGCACCATCTGAATTTCTCAGCAAGCCCCCGCATCCAGTATGACCGGAAATCTGATCCCGAGCTCCATCCGTATTGAGCTTCACACCCTATACTATTGCTTTCTTTCATGAATTTCGTTTGGTATAAAAGAAAAAAAAAAGTAACAACATCACTCATTCTCATTCATAGAGAGCATTCTCTTCAAAAAAAAAAAATCTCTTGCGATATTATTGGCTAACCTTGAAGCTAAGGTATGGTGCCGTAAGATTGGGTGTCCCACACTCCTAGTGGGACTAAGGTTCAACACTTGTATTATGACGCTTCAACTCAATCTATATTAGGGATCTCATAATATAATTTAGAAATTCCTATAACTATATTTCAAAATGATCTTAAAGAATTCTTTTAACGCAAGTTTTAGGGATCTTTAGTAAGATAGTGATCTCCTATAACTATATTTCAAAATTCCCTTACCGTAATTATTTAAAATCTCATAAGTAATATCAAGTCACTTACCACTTGAATCAACTTTATATTCGTATGAATACTTTTGATAAAAATATTTTTGATATTTCAAAGTATGAGGTCAGTTTCACTTATATCTCTAAAATTTTTTGAAGCCAATTGTACTTCTAATATTTTTATATTTAAATCAATTGTACCCAAAATTAAATGTCCATTAAGAGTGATGCCTTTTTTTTTCCAAAAAAAAAATTGTCACCAATACTTTAATACTATAATATATACAATTATTTAGGGATCTTCAGTAAAATTGTAATTACTTATAAATATATCTCAAAATTATATTCTCTTAGCACAAGTCTTAAGAATCTTATAAGGCTAAAGTGATAATATATAAATATAAATATATCTCAATATAATAATATATGCAGTTTTTTTTATTGTAAATAATATATGAAAGAACAAGATAATAGTAATATATACATGTTGTGGCATCTGTCTGAACGGTGGAGTTAGCCCAAATAATTTAGATGGGCCATAGCTCTTACTCAACATAATTTTATATTGACGAGTTTGTCAGCTAACAGTTTAGAGATGTGAAAATAAGTTTTTATTACGTATTAATTTTTATCTATACGCACTTATTATGGTACGGAGTAATTAATTACCACTAGCAGAAAGAGTGTTTGTTCCCCCAAATATAAATATTATTGCCATCATTTTTTTTTTTTAAAAAAGCAAGGCAATAATACGATCTGATAAGAATTCCAATATATGAAGATGTTCAAATTTCGTTTTAATTATTAGGCCAAAGTGTGAATTTGGTCCTATAACTTTGCTCAAGTTCCCAAATCAGTCCTATAATTTTTTTTATCTCGAATTTGGTCCTGTAACTTTGCTCAAGTTTCCAAATCAGTCCTATAACGTTTTTTTGTCTCGAATTTGGTCCTGTATCTTTGCTCCAAGTCTTAAATCAGTCCTATATCTTTTTTTGTCTCAGTTTTGGTCCCATATGTTTTGAAAACCTCGCATCGTTAGCCCTCCTTCTATTTTAAATTACAATTTAGTCCTGAAAACTTCAAGTCTCTTTCACTTTAGTCTCTGACTATTAAAATGAAAGTGAAAGAGTATCCTTGAAGATTCTCAAACCTTACATCTTGGTCCCTAATCCATGAATTCTTCATGAAATGGAATAGAAATGCAAAAGAAAAAACACAAATTAAAAGCAAATGACAGAGGGACCAAAACTGAAAACGCAAAAAATTTAAAACCCACTGGAAAATGTACGAAAATCGCCGAGAAACTCAAAGACTAATCCAAAACCCAAATTCTCACTGAAATCTCACTCAAGTAATCGCCCTCAAATGTTTTAAGAAAGAATTATCGAAAATTCAAACTTTTGAGGAAGGAGGTGATAGAAGATTCCCTTACATTTGGTAATTCCGAGAGAGAAGTTCTGAAATCCCTTACATTTCTTCTATCACCTCCCTTTTCAAAAGTTTGAATTTTCGAAAATTCTTTTTTTAAAGCATTTGAGGGCGATTATTTGAGTGAGATTTCAGTGAGAATTGAGATTTTTTGATGAGTTCTTGAGTTTCTCGGCCATTTCCGTTTCCGGCGAGTTTGGGGCATTTTACGGTGAGTTTTAAATTTTCTGCGTTTTCAGTTTTGGCCCCTCTGTAATTTGCTTTAATTTATGTTGTTTTTGCATTTCTATTCCAATTCATGAAGAATTCATGGATTAGGGACCAAGATATAAGGTTTGAGAATCTTCAGGGATGCTCTTTCACTTTCATTTTGATAGTCAGGGACTAAAGTGAAAGGGATTTGAAGTTTTCTAGACTAAACTATAATTTAAAATAGACGGAGGATTAACAGTGGGAAGTTTTCAAAACATGTGGGACCAAAACTGAGACAAAAAAAAGATATAGGACTGATTTGGGTCCTAGAGCAAAGACACAGGACCAAATTCGAGACAAAAAAAGTTACAGGACTGATTTGGGAACTTTAACAAAGTTACAGGACCAAATTCGAGACAAAAAAAGTTATAGGACTGATTTGGGAACTTGAGCAAAATTACAAGACCAAATTCGCACTTTGGCCTAATTATTATAATTAATGCTCCATTTGATTTTAGGTTAGACATTTTTAATTTCCACTCACTCTCTCTTGACTTAGCTTATTCAATAAACTCTAAAATGACTCGTGCATTATATTCAAGAGTTTTACATTAGATATATCTAATGAGAATTAAGTGGTTGAAAGGCTAACTTTATGTTAAATTTCAGATTTATGACATATGTATCATGCAGGGCTTTTACTATTAATTAGATGGATATTTACTTGAGAAGGTCCTGCCTCTGCGATATATGGATACAATATTCATTGGAGCATTTATTTTTAATATCTGTAATATATATAATGCTATTATATTATGTTGTAACGTCGACGTACGTGTGGTTGCTATCAGTGGGAATTTATTTAACAATTATGATTTACATTATTGTGTACAGATGGGCAGTAAAGAAATTAATCTGAAAAACAATAAAAAATAATTAATATTTAAACGATTAATCTGCCACATTAAATCAACCAATTAATTAAGGCTGGTCCAATGCATATGTATCTCAGTTAATATATACAACACACTTGCATTTAATTTCACGATATAAATGGTTATCATTAAGCCATCATCACCCTGCAAATAGCTTCTTACTGTTATAAGTTTTTCTTTTTCTGTGATATTGCCGTTATAAGTTCTCTTTGCTCACCGGAAAAAAAAAACAAAACTCACTAGAAAACCCTTATATATGTCATGATGAATTGATGATAAACTCACATTCTCATCATATCATGATCATATTATTAAGAGAATGGATTCTCTGTCGTGTGTATTTTGTGCAGTGCAGAGAGAATAGAAGAGTTAGAGAGCAAGTGTGGGTTCTACTAATATCTTCTTTCTCCAACTATTTCTTTCTCTCTTTAAACTGTATGAACTATGAAATGCACAAAAATAAAGACGGCAAGAATCTATGTCCGAATATTAACTAATACTAATAATTAACAATTATATACATACATGAACAAGCAAGCAACGTTGATAATTAATATAAACAACACATGAGCTTCAAAATGAAATATTTGATGCACCAAACTTTTCAATATATCACAAAATTAAGAGTCACTATTAGATTGTCTAAAAATTAATATTTCTTATTTAAAATAAATATGAATTATTTTCTCTTAATTATATAGGGACATGATTCAATATAATGTTTTCACACATATAATTACTGTCACATAGTAAGACCTCAAATGAAGGAGTAAAATACATATATATAATAACTTGTGTAAGCATAGAATATTACGGGATATGTGTTTGTATGTGTGTGGGAGAGAGAGACAACTTAAATACTTTTTTTTTAGACTAAATATCTTATTTTTAAATAATGTCTAATATTGTTTCGTAATAACTAATATATGCATATAAAAATGTATGTATCAACCAATAAGAATCAATTTAAATGGTAAGCAATTTGATATTAAATAATATATTAATTTTGAGAACTTATAAATATAGTTGTTTTTTTTTGAAGACTCGCTTATTATAAGCAAGTGCGCGACATAAGTTAAATTTAAATTAATTGGGACAAAGCTCTATATATCGATCAGGTGTACAATTTAAACAAATGCATGCATCAAAATTATAATCCAAAAGCAAAATATATAGAGTTTCTCCAAGGTGTTTTTAGTTTTTTTTTAAAAAAGTAGATTTTCAATAAGCTATGCTATTATGTTTTGTTATGAAGCATAGACACTTCATTTTGAGGGTGTGTCATCGTGTTAGACACGGTCCGTGTCCGTGTCCGACACCCGTATGACACCCACACGACACATATTCATAAATTTTAAAATATAAAATCAATTTTTTGTGACTTTAACATGACAAATAATAAAAATTAATGACACATATGACATATATTATGAATAGATATTATAATTTTAAAGTTTTCATCAAAATTTATGGATTTTTAATTATTTATATATATAAATATATGTCGTGTCGTTTCATGTAAGTTTAAGAATTTAACGTGTCGTTTTGTCTGTGTCCGTGTCGTGTCCCGTGTCAGTGTCCATATACTTCATACCCAATTGAAATATATTTTGATTGAAGTGACACAAGGGCTTTATTAATTTTTTTTTGCTATTACAAGAATAAAGTTTGAAAAATAAAAAAAAGGGAGAAAAACAATCATATAACTTCTGAAGAGTCTAATGTCATCAAATAATTTAACTGTAAAAACACAAAAAAACAAAAAAAAAAGGGCCTATAT